>PVJH01013752.1:31734-52504 GCA_004026705.1 Nesogale talazaci
GAGTGTCCCCTGGTTGAGTCAGTTGGGGTGTCACAACCTGGCCCCAAAGTATATCCTTGGCACTCTATCTGGAACTCCATGCTCTGTTGCACACCCTTAGTGTTTTTCCATGGTGTGGTTGGGTCAGACAGGGTATAATCCTGACCCTGTTTCTCCATTGGTGACCTTGCAAGGCCTTGGGTTAGCGAGGGTAGCCGTATTCCATAATGGGGCTAGCCATATTGGCTGTGCATCGGCTGTTCTGAGTGGGAATATCATCTTGAAGACTCAGTGGGCCAGGATGCACTCCATTCTCTCTTCCTCTCCCTTCATTTGTTCTCATGTGCTCTGGTCAGGCATCTCTCATTCTCCAAGCTGAAGCTTCAGTGCTGACCTCCAAGACAAACACCTCTGGTAGAGAGGCGGCTGCCCCTGTAGTTGGGATTGGGGTTGTGCGCTCAGACTACTCCACTGGTTCCTCACTCCATGCCATCACGCTGCATTCACATCCTGGGACACCGGGTATAAGTATGGTCCCTCTTTCTCAGGGGAGATATAAACAATACACTCCTCTTGGGTGGGTTAGTGCCTCATTCCCTCTCTACACATCACCATTTACCCCACCCCCGTTCCCCTACGTCATTTGGCTACTATATGTAGCCCTGGATTTGTTCCGGCCCATGCCATACTACCTGAGCCTCTCCCCAGGCATTTCTGTATACAGTAACTTTTTCCTGATTCCCACTTTACATTTTTTTTAAATTAAGCTTTCCTCAGCGGGTCTCATGTTGTACCTGTCCTTTTGCACTTGGCTAACTTCACTTCGCATAATTTCCTCTGATCTTCCCTTGCAATGATGTGCTTCACGCTTTCATCACTGCTTTTCAGCAATATATAGTACTCCATTATATGTATGTACCACAACTTTTTAATCCATTCATTCGTCAGTTGATGGAAATTTGGGCTATTTCCAACTCCTTGCAATTGTAAACTGCTGCGATGAACATTGGAGCACAGATGTTTTATCATGGTTTGTTGCTTGCCTCTTCTGGGTATATGCCCATTACTGGGTAATACCCAGTAGGGGGGATTGCTGGATCATATAGTGCAATTTCCATCTGTTTTAGATATTGCCAAATTGATTTCTATAGTAGCTGTACATACCTACAGGTCCACCAGCACTGGATAAGAGTTCCTGTCTTTCCACAGCCTCTCCAACACTTGTTGCTTTCCGATTTTTTGAATTTTTTGAAGGTGTAAGGTGGTATCTCATTGTTGTTTTGATTTGCATTTCTCTTATGGCTAATGATCGGGAGCATTTTCTCATATATTTATTGGACATTCGGATTTCTGCCCCTGAAACTTCTTTCTGTTCAGGTTCTTTGCCTGCCTTCTCAGTGGGCAGTTAGTTTTGCTCTTTTTTGGAAGCTATTAGGGTATTGGAGATTTTTGTAATAAGGCCTTTATCTGAATAGTCATTGCTAAAGATGTTTTCCCAGTCCGTGAGCTCTCTTATTACTCTCGGTGAATTCTTTTGAGGTACACAGGTGTTTTATCTTCAGTATATCCCACTTGTCTATTTGTGCCTCCTCTGTGTTTGTGTCCTTCCCTATTTGTGATAGCCTCTGTAATCCCTGTGCCAAAGTTCTCAGGCTGGTCCCACTCCCTCAATGATGGCCCTAATAGTTTGGTTTTTTTTTTTAATTTTTTTTATTTTTTGGCATCACTGCTCTCCGGTGGTGGGAGTAGGAGGCCAGCCCCACTGCTGGAATTGAACCTCTGTCCCAGTGGGCCGCAGTCCCGCGCACAACCACTATGTCACCGGGACTCAGCCCCTTTTTTTTTTTTTTTGCTTTTTTTGTTTTGTTTTTTTAAAGAGAACCTGTGATGCAGAATTTTGCAAATATTAAAGGAGATGAAGTAGTATGATGAACTCCCTCATATTCATCACCTAGACTCAGCAACCCATGACCTTTGCCCAACAAAACCCATTCAATATTTTATTTTATTTATTATTTTTCTTGTGGCATCACTGCCCTGGTGGGAGTAGCAAGCCCAGCTTTGCTCCTGCAGAGCTGCTGCTGGATTTGAACTGTCAATCCTGTGGAACGCAGTCCCGCACACTACCAATAAGCCACTGGGGCTCAGCCCATTCAATATTTTTTTTGGGGGGGGCATCACTGCCCTCTGGTGGTGGGAATAGGAGGCCCAGTCTTTACTCCTGTGGAACCACTGCTAGAATTGAACTTCCATCCCAGTGGGCTGCAGCCATCCAATATTTTACATCTAAAATGCTTCAGTGCAATAAAAACTATCAGTTAGTTGACTTTGATTGGCCAAGATAATAACGAACACTTATTAAATGTGTTCAACATGATCAGATGTATGATGTAAAGTCAAAACAAAACAAAAACTTAAGCCACGTAGTAGGAAAAATTTTAAAATTAAGGTATTTGTGTACAGTGGTTTGACTCTATTAAGAAATCTTACTTTCTTAGAATAGTATGGCAGGCAGGCTTCAAACAATTCTTGGAAAATTGAATTAAAATATCGGAATTTTTCCACAAACTTTTTGAAGCCGCTACATAGGATAGGAAAGAAGGTTTGGCACCATGAGGCTTCTATACATGTATAAACAGCTTAATGCCTTATAACTTATTACTTCAAATAGTTATTTTTCTATTTTTCAGATACTTTGTTTCCTCTTAGTTGTTTTGAAGCAAAACTCATATGTAATGCCATTTTATCTGCAGTTAATATTTTTCTCTAAATGGTAATGCTTAAAAAAACAATTTCTCATTAATGTCAGAAAGCATAATTTTTTTCCCTTCATTTATTTGATTTAGGTTTGTTTAATGAAGTTATGTATCTGATTATTTGCTTTTTGTTTAGAACGTCTGTTGACATTTAATATGCTTGCAGGAAAGTACATAAAGCATAATTGTATAGTTCTGTTAATTTTTACAAAGTTGAACTCACTTGTGCATTTAGGTCAAGAAATTGAACACTAATAAAATTCTAGAAGCCTCATGTGTGACATCCCTCCCCCCTCCACTTCCCTCTCAGAGTAATTGCACTACCTGTACTTTTGATACTGTGTATCAGTTTATCCTATTACATGAGGATACTTCAAAATATTTGTAGACACTAGGATTTACGAAGATGTAGAATATTTTATCTTCTTTATAAAGTAGAATTTTTTTACATGAACTTTTTGAACGCCCCATATACTGGGAGCACATAAAAATAAGTATGTAGAAATGTCCTCTGTCGGGCTGAGCCCCGGTGGCGTCGTGGTTGTACGCAGGACTGCGGCCCACTGGGACGGAGGTTCAATTCCAGCAGTGGGCCTGGGCCTCCTACTCCCACCACCGGAGAGCAGTGATGCCCCGCACCCCCCCAAAAAAAAAAGAAAAAGAAAAAGAAAAAAAAAAAAGAAATGTCCTCTGTCAAATATATTTAAATATGTGGTGGTGCTTTCATTTACCTTCTCATGTCTGTTCAGCATGTAAGTAATGTACCTACTCACAGATACTGTTTGTTATTAGTATGACTACAAAATTGTGTATGTGAGAGTATTGTGCTTTATTCTTGTTTACCTCCTACTGGTTTCATTTGCTTTGATGATGATCTACTGCCCTCTACCTTAATTATATTTTGCTTTTCCCTTCACCTATTAATGTGTCCACACCATAGTTAGGTACTTAGTCCTTCTTCATCTCTCTTATAACCATCAAAGAAGGGTTTTTCCTTTGGAAACCTTTTCTTATTTTTTTTTTTATAGTTGTGGTCTTATACAGTATTTGTCCTTTTGTGATTGACTTATTTATTCAGCATAAAGCCCTCTAGGTTCATCCTTAGTACTCTCTCTTTGTTATTAAGTCTTTTGGTTGTAGAATTCCATTGGCTTCCAGAAGTTTAGGAGATGGTTTCAAAAAGTTCACAGAAAAATGCAGGTAAAAGTTAGGTGTATAGAAAGGAATACTTGATATCTTTTCATGGTATTTCTTCTACAAGCTTTTTCTAACCACCTTGTATGTACCATAGTTTATCTGCTTATTGATTAATATATTAGGTGGTTTCCATCTCTTTGCTGTTACGAATAATGCTGTGAGGAGCAAGGTTGTGGACATGATCTGTTTCTGCCAAGGCTCTGATTTCTGTAAATTATATATCTTGTATTGGGATTAACATAGCATTTTCAAGGCTCATTCATGTTGTAGCATTTATCAGTACTTAATTTTTTTGGGGGGGGCAGGCATCACTGCCCTCTGGTGGTGGGAGCAGGAGGCCCAGCCTTTGCTCCGTGGAGCTGGAATCGAACCTCCATCCCAGTGGGCCGCAGTCCCGCGCACAACCACTACGCCACCGGGGCTCAGCCCCCAGTACTTAATTTTTTAAAAAGTATTATAAAATATACATAGTACAATATTTATCATTTAAAGTTTATAAAATCACTGACCTTAATGTGTTGCCAGTGTTACATCACCAACACCATTATCTAGTTGCAGAGCATTTTCCTTACTCCAGTGAAAAGCCCATCTCCATTAAACACTTATTCTCAATTTCGCTCAGTCTCCCCTCTGCCAAACACTAGTCTGTTTTTTACTTCTGTGAATTTGCCTATTTTGGAGTTCACGTAAATGAAATCATATAGCTATGTGGCTTTTGTTTTCTCCTTTCATTTAGCAAAATATTTTCAAGGTCCAGTTAACATGATTAGTTCTTCATTTTTATCACTGAATGATAACCTATTTTATGGATACACATTTTAGCTTATCTGTTTATCTCTTGACCATGTGGGATGTGTGACTATTGTATGTAGTGCTACTGTGAGCCCTTTTGTGTAGGACATGTGTTTTTGAGCGGAATCAGGGACTCACGTTAATTCTATATTGAACTTATTGAGTAACTGCCAAACTTTTTCTCAGTGGCTGTACCATTTTATATTCTTGGCAGTAATGTATGAAGACTCCAATTTCTTAACAATCTTGTTATTTGAGTAGATGTGACGTTTCTGGTTGGGATTTGAGCTTGACTACTAACCTAAAGGTTGGTGTTTGAATCCACCCACCTATGCCATAGATAAAAGGTCTAAGATTTGTTTTTGTAGAGATTGCAGTCAAATAAAACTGGTCACCACGAGTTGCAATCTGCTCCCCAAAATCATCCTTTTTTTGGTACTTAGTTTTTTTAATTCTCTAATGATGTTCCATTGTTATTCATATGTTATTAGTTGTTGAACATTTAAGTTCTTTTGGTTATTATGACTAATACTGCTTATGAACAGTCACATTTTGTGTGAATGTTCTCATTTTCTTGAGTCACTTTTATGATTTTATTTTAATTTTTAAAAATTAAAAAAAAATTTTTTTAGGCATCACTGCCCTCAGGTGGTGGGAGTAGGAGGCCCAACCTTTGCTCCTGGGAGCCGGAATTGAACCGATTTTATTTTAATAAAAGTCATTTGTTAAGTAGACTTTTTGCTATCTGTATTTTACTGGTTACATGCATCTCTGTGGGGTGATTTTGTTTTAAATGCTGTTGCATTTGTTCTGACTCAGCAAGCCCGTGCACAATAGGACAGGATGCTGCAGGCCCTATTCCATCCCCACACTTGTTGTGATGTTTGAGCGGTGGCCGTCACTGTCACGCCCTTTCCCTGAGGAGGGCTTTCTTCTTTCTTGTTGCCCCTCTGCTTTCCCAAGCATGATGTCCTTTTCCAAGGTGTGCGCTCCCCTGGCAACTTGTCAGGAGTGGGGTAATACATCTCTGCACTTCCTGTGAACTGGTTGAAATGGTAATTTAAAAAAAATCACTTTATTGGGGGTTTGTACAATTTTTATCATAATCCATACATGCATCTCCCGTGTTAAGCACATGTGTTTCCCTCATCATTCTCAAAGCACTTGCTTTCTACTTAAGTCCTGGTATCAGCTCCTCCTTTTTTTTTCTCTCCCTCTGCTCCTTCCTCCCTCACGAACCCCTGATATAAATTAAATAAATTTTATTTAATTTATAAAATATTATAAATTAATATTTTATCATATTTTCACTGCCCGACCTCTTCCTTCACCCACTTTTCTATTGTCCATCCCCCAGGAAGGAGGTTATATGTAGCTCCTTGTAACCAGTTCTCCCTGAGAAATGGTAGTTTTTACCTTTTGTCTAATGATGGTGCAGTTGTTTTTGCCAGCACCACCTGGTTATCATATTGTAATTGCCACTGGATATTTTGCCTTAGTTTTAGTAAATTGGTTCTCTTGGTCCATTTATTCACTTCCTGATTTGAGTTTTAGAAAGTGAATTTCTCCATTAGATAAGCATTTGTTTATTTTTAAAGTATATCACAGATCTGGCTCATTTTAGTAAGTGAGGGTTTACAAAGTAAGATCAGCTTCTGTTTAAAGATAATAAAATTACTAGGTTTTTAAAAATTGTTTCTTGGTCAGTCTTTACTGTTAGGTTTTAAAAGAAGGTTTCATGTTTTCATTAGTGCCAGCACCATTTTTCTACAGTATATATAGAGTATTTGGATTTATAGCATTCACTACTGGTTAGCTTACTAAACCATTATTTGTTTCTAAAACCTCTTCCTCAGTGTAAATAAAACAATGTCTTTACATAAACAAATAAACTGTGATTGCAGGAAAGCATATATCATTATAGAAAATCTCTAGTTCAATATAAAGAATCAGTTTTTTATTTTCTTGCTACATAGCAATTCTAAGCTCTTTCATAAATTAACAGAGTTAACATGCTGCAAGTAAAATGTTCTTTTAGCATCTTTTTTTACTTCACTGTTACAGTTTTGAATATATTTAACTCCTGTATTTCATTATACTTATTTATGCTCTTTATTACACACCAGCTAGGATATGTTTTATAATTTTTAGAAAGATTATTCTAGTTTTTAATGAAGATGTTTATATAGGTATTTCAAGAACCAGCAGAAGAAGAACGAGATGGCAGAAAAAAGAAATATCCTAGTCCTCAGAAGACTCGTTCAGAATCTACTGAACAAAGGTTTGTGTTTATCTTTAATTAGGACAACTTTCCATTTGCTTTGCAAAGGCATTCAAAGGAGTCTTTAACATATATACTGACTTTTCTCTCTCAAGTGTTTTGCGAAAAATAATGTCATTGTTAACTTTCCTCTTTCCACTGTTTGTGTTTTCTTTGTTATACTTTCTGTTCCTTTTATAAACAATCATCATTATATGTTTTCCCCAAGAGCTCAGGGGTGGGAGAAAATCTCCTAAGAGAATAAAAATGAACTGTTCCATTTGTTTAGGGGTGCTCAGTATTAAAGTTACACATAATAACTTATATTACAAGGAGGACAACTTTCATATTGAATTAGCAGTCTTACTATTAATGATTTAGTCTGTATAGAAAAAATTTAATTTTAGCTGTTTTTATTTACCTGTTCTAAATTTGGTTCACACACACCCCTTGCCTATACTTTGGGTTTACCTTTTTTCTTTTCTCCTCACCCAGTGTGATTGAAGTACGCAAGTTCTTTTCCTTTTATGTAATGTCTTAGAAGATATGTGGTGGTCTCACTGCTTTCTAACAGCATAAACGTGATGAATTTTGTTGACTCTGAGGAACTGTTTCATCCTACTGATTTGTTTGAAGGCTTAGTTTCTGTAGCCAATATATGGCTTTTATATCTGTTTATTATAGGACACGTGAGAAAAAAAGAGAAGATGGCAAGTGGAGAGACTATGACCGGTACTATGAGCGGAATGAAATATACCGTGAGAAGTATGACTGGAGAAGAGGCAGGAGTAAGAGCCGGAGTAAAAGCCGAGGCTTGAGTCGAAGCCGAAGCCGAAGTAGGGGACGCAGTAAAGACCGGGACCCGAATAGGAATGTTGGTAAGTAATGAAGTGTCATTCTAAAAGATTAATAGTTGGTATATTTTATATCACGAAGGAGCCTGAAATCTCTTTAAAGATAAAGATAATAATTTAGCACTGTGTACATTGGAATTTTCTCAACAACTGATTAATTGAATTTGTTAAGAGACAGGGTTCAGTCTTCCAAATACATCCAAAGGAATCATTCATAAAATATATCATGGTAGATAACTAGAAGTCAGCCACTTTGTGGAATTATTGTCAGTGTTCTTTATTAGCAAGAAGCGAAGAGGGTTGCATGCCCTTCTTTCCCTCTCTTCTAAATAATTGATTTTTGAGGTTGTAGGTGTTTATAAAAATTAAAGTTTTAAGTAGATTGCTGTGATTAAACCATTATCTCTTGGATATCAGTTTGGAAGTCATTTCTTGAATAAAATTTTTATTAAATATTAATGGAGAAAGTGGCCATTTTTCAATAAGTGTATTGCTGATATAAAATATGATTTTTTAATATGTGAAGATAGCTCATATTGTTGCTATTTCTGCTTTTAGGAAATATTAATGAGGGTAATTTGAATTTTGGTTAAAATTGCATCACTTTTCTCATTCTGAAAAAAAGTGAAAATATAAGCCTAGCTTGAGAATACAAATATCTGATCTGTTTGTTTTTTATTTTGTTTCTACAGCAGAACATAGGGAAAGATCAAAGTTTAAGAGTGAAAGGACTGACTTAGAGAGTTCCTATGTACCTGTGTCTGCACCACCACCGAACTCTTCTGAACAGTATTCCTCTGGGACACAGTCTATTCCCAGCACTGTTACTGTGATCGCACCTGCTCACCACTCTGAAAACACAACTGAGAGTTGGTCTAATTACTATAACAATCATAGCTCTTCCAATTCTTTTGGTCGAAACCCACCACCAAAGAGGCGATGCAGAGATTATGATGGTATAAATCACCGCTTTTCCTTATACAATGTTCAAAAACATTACTTAAGCAAATGTTATATATCTTTCATAACTTTTAACTCGATTGTGTTCTCCCATGAATTGGGAGAGGAAATTGTTAGATTGTGTTCTTCTCCCATGAATTGGGAGAAGAGATTGTTTTCGTGTATGCTTGTCTACTTGTTTGTTTTAAAGATTTGACTCATGTTAAGAGGTGACCACCACTTTTTGAAGGTATTTGTTTTTACTTCAGACACTTTTTGTCCCATAAAGTTAGGTAAACATGAGGGGTTATAATATCCTTGTGTTTGATTCTGAGAATTTTATGTGTAGCGTATGCAAATATATGTTGACTCTTCAAATGAGGTTCATGTATATTAATTTTGGAAATATTTAGAGAATATAAGAAAATCACATAACATCAAGATGTATTCACGTTGCTTCACTAGTTACCAACTTATGGGCAACCTTGTTTGCACCTATATTCTCCTTGTTTTCCTATCTGCAGTAAATCCCAGGTAATTACAGTATTTCATCTATAAATATTTAATGAGTTCTTACCATATACACTAGAATATAAGCAGACTTGAATATCAGCCAAGGCACCTAATTTTACCACAGAAGCTGCATTTAAAGGTGCTGAAAAACTCGGCTTATAGTCAATTGTATATGGTACATTTTGCTTTTATTATTATTATTAAATCATTTTATTGGGGGATCATACATCGTATTTTACAATACATAAATACATATATTGTGCCACACATCTTTGCATGCCTGCTACCGGGTACATTTTGCTTTTAAGTAAGGAAAAGAATAAAATCAAATTTTAAGTATCGTCTCTCTATCTCATCACCTAGCCATTGAGTTTGTTTGCCTTTTGGGGGCTAACTTAAAGCTATTATTTTTCTGTGTATTTTTCCCAAGATAGTTTATGCAAATGTTCATTATTAAATACATTTTTACATACCTTATTCCAATCTTTTAACATAAATATTAGTATACCATTCAAAATATTCTGTGTGCTTTTTTTTTCTTTTGGCAGCAGTCTCTGGCATGATCTTATATTAATACACATGAAGCTTCCTCAATTTTTAAATGCATACTAAAATTTAACTTACTCCTTGTTACACATTTGGGATGTTTTTAATATTTTATTATTATCAAACTGTATGTAGTAGATAACCTGGCATACAGTGCCCATTTGAATATTTTAAATTAAAATTTCAACTTACAGATATAATAAGAAAAGTTTTAGATTGTCATGAGAACAAGTCATTGAAGTCATCTAGTTTAGGTTCCTCATTTCCCCTGTACTAAATTTATGCTTAAAGCATGTAAATGTCTATTATGTAAGTAAATGGTTTTTGACCACGTCTTTGTGTTAATCATAGTTTTATACTACACAATGTAGAAAATTCACTTCCTTATCAGGGATATATGATGATTTACAAAATAACACCAAAAACATTTCTCCTTGGAGAAAAGCACTTTATAAATCAGATTAATAAGTTTTTTAGGAACTTTTCTTCTAGATTTATTTACTTATATTTATTTTAGACTTGTAGATTAAAGTAAGGTTATTTTATTTGTACAGAAAGAGGATTTTGTGTCCTTGGAGACCTTTGCCAGTTTGATCATGGAAATGATCCCCTGGTTGTTGATGAAGTTGCTCTGCCAAGCATGATTCCTTTTCCACCTCCTCCTCCCGGACTTCCTCCACCACCACCTCCTGGAATCTTAATGCCTCCAATGCCAGGCCCAGGCCCTGGCCCTGGCCCTGGCCCTGGCCCTGGTCCTGGCCCTGGCCCTGGTCCTGGCCCTGGCCCTGGCCACAACATGCGACTTCCTGTTCCCCAAGGACATGGTCAACCTCCACCTTCTGTTGTGCTTCCCATACCCAGTAAGTATATTCTGGTTGGATCTTTAAAGAGAATTCTGTCTAAGACACCCTCATCCCTTTAACTAACTTGGTACTTGATTTAAAATATTCGAAGCATAAATTAATAATCTAATAACAATTTGGATTACATTCCCATAATCCGTGTGATTTCTTCTTTTTTACTTTCATCGTGATATGGTGTTCTTTATTTTACTGTCAACTATAAAATTCTTTTGGCTTACCTATATTCACCCATAGTCTAGATTCTGCTAATTGTGCTGTACAGCGTCTTAATAAGCCAGTTTTTAAGATATTAAGGAGAGGAAAGACTTCTAGTTTAATGGATTTTACAATCTTTAAAGAAAATTTCTTTAAGAATATTGAACAAGGAACTGTGGTGGCACAGTGGTTAGCAGTTTGGGCTGCCAGTCTCAAGATTATTGAACTATATGATGTATGTTTTTGATTACGGAAATTTTCAAACACAGAGAAGGATAATAGGTGTACCACATGCACATTTAACAGCTTCAGTAGTTACCAATACATAGCTGTTTTTGTTTTATTTCTCTACACATGCACACTCACTATTTTTTAATTGTTTTATTGGGGGCTCGTACATCACCTATCACAATACATACATGCATATACTGTGCCAAGACCCTTCACCTGCCTGCTGTTGTCATCATTCTCCAAATCTTTGCTTTTCCACCTGAGCCCCTGATGTCAGCTTCTCCTCCCTTGCCCTCCCCGCTCTCCCCTGCCCTACCACCCCTCATTACTTTATAAATTATTATTTTGTCATGTCTTACGTTCCCTGACGTCTTCCCTTGCCCACTCCTCTGATGACCGTCCTCCAGATAGGAGGTGATGAGTAAATCTTTGTGATTGGCTTCCCCTCTCTAGTCCACCTACCCTCTACCCATCTGGTAACTCCACTCTCACTACTGGTCCTGAGGGGTTCATTTGTCCTGGGTTCCCTGGATTTCCAGTTCCCATCTGTACCAGGTACCTCTTCCAGTCCAGTTGGATTTGTAGGGTAGAATTGGGATCATGATAGTTGGGGGGAGGATGCCTTCAAGAACTACAGCAAAGTTGTTTGTTTCATCACTACTTCACCGCACCCTGACTAGCCTTTCTCCTCCCTTCGACTCCTCTGTAAAGGATGTCCAATTGCCCACTAATGGGCCTTGCGTCCTCACCCTGTTCTCCCCCTCATTCATAGTGAAGTGGTTCATGTTTTTTGATGCTTGATACCTGCTCCCTTCGACCCCTCTTGATTACACAGGGTGGTGTGCGTCTTCTATGGCACACTCATTCTTTAAAGGAGGCAATTTTTGCTAAAAGAAATTCCAAATGTCGTGTAACTTCATCTGTAGTGGATTGGTATTTATCTCTTTGCTGATAGGGAATTTGGGAATTTGTTTCTTTAAGTAATCAGTATGTCATACCTAGCAAAGTTAAGGAAAGCTATGTTTAAAAGTGGTCATTTAAAATATAACAATTAAAAAATATATAACAATTGGTATTTTAGCAGAAACAGTACATCTAAAATTTTTTAATGTCTCTGAAAAAATATGGGTTGAGTAATGGCGAGAACAGAGAGGAAAATGATTCATTTGAATAAAAGTAACATTAAAAATGGCAAGGCAGGCTGAGCCCTGGTGGCGTAAGTGGTTGAGTGCGGAACTGCAGCCCGCGGGCTTGGCGGTTCAAATCCAGCAGCGGCTGGGTAGCGCCCACGACCACCAGAGGCAGTGATGCCCACACACACACACAAAAAAATGGCAAGACAGCATTTTTTTGAAAATGCCATTTAATATACCATATATACTTGAGTATAAGCTGACCCGAAAATCAATCGAGGTACCTTATTTTACCACAGAAACTGCACAAAAATTGTGCTGAAAAAAACTCAGCTTATACATGAGTACATAGGTACTTAAGCAGGACTTAAATTTTTTTTAAATCTTTTTTTTTGGGGGGGTGGGGTGGGGGCATCACTGTTTCTGGTTATTGTGGGCGCTACCCAGTGCTGCTCCTGAGAGCTGCTGCTGGATTTGAACTGCCAAGCCCACAGGCCGCAGTCCTGCACTCAACCACTTACGCCACCGGGCTCAGCTCTTAAATCTTATTTTTATTGAGAGTATATGTAGCAAAACGTGCATCTATTCAACAGTAAGTACATGTACAATTCAGTGACAATGATTTCATCTTTCAAGTTGTGCTACTACTTTCACCTTTTTCCAAATTAATTGCTCATTCTCCCTTGATAAAGACTCACCCCTAAATTTGCACTCTAGCCTTTCAAGTTGCTATTGTCACTTTGATCTTATACAGATAATTCTTAATAGTTCAAGGCAGACAAATCCCTACTATGCAAGTTAAACAGTTAATTTGTTTTTGTTTTGTTTATTTTCCGTAGTGGGGTAGGTCGTTTATTTTCTCTTTAAGCATATTTATTTATTTAACAGTTTTAGCACTTCATCCATGTCATGCAAATCAATAATTCAGTCATCAAGGAAAGTTGTACATTTATCACAATGTTCACTTCTGGAACATTTTCTTCCTTGTAATTATTGTTATGCAGTTATTTTTTTCTAATTTTGGTAAAAATATACACAACCAAATATTCTTAGTTCTGCAACTTTTACATGTGCAATTGAATGCCGTTGATTATACTCTTCATGTAGTACAACCATTATTGATTAGCCTTTTCCAAATTATTCTCCCACCATTAACATAAACTCAATACTCCCTAAGTAACAACCCTTTCTTCTTCATTGTTCAAGTCTGAATTCTTCCTTCCTTCCTTCCTTCCTTCCTTCCTCCCTCCCTCCCTCCCTCCCTCCCTCTCTCCCTCTCTCCTTCTCTCCCTCTCTCCCTCTTAGTGTCGTGGGTTGAGAGGAGTGGTGGAAACAGTACATTTAGAAGTCAGGTCTAAGCATGTCATGCCATTCTTCAGAGATTTTACCATGAAACTTTCCAAACAAACAGAAAAACAAATAATTGTACAATGAATGCTCATATATAGACATACCACCAAGATACTGTAGGTTTGGTATCTGATCACCGCAATAAAGCGAATACTGCAATTAAGTGACCCATACAAAGCTTTTGATTCCCAATGTACAAGAAAGTTATATGTATACTTTACTGTAGTCTATTAAATGTATATTATGAAAAAGTGTAAGAATTACCAAAATGTGTTGTCGGGTTAATGGCACTGGTAGACTTGCTAACAGAGTGACCACAAAACTTTAATTTGTAAAAAACAATTTTTGTAAAATCTAATAAGATGATACAATAAAATTAGATATGCCTGTCTACAATTAGCCTTTTACTCTATTTTCATTGTCATGTATCTGTCCATCCATTTTTGTTTAGATGCATTCATAGGCTAGTGCAGGCATCGTATCAGTGCATTCAGCCGGTATAACATAAGGAGACTTCTGTAGAACATTACTGTCAACCCAGAATGTTTTTGTGAGCTTTCTCTTAACCATTCTTCACTTCTACTCTATAGTCAGTCAGTTCTAGTTTTTTTTTTTTTTTACCTTAGATTGGTTTACCTGTTTCAAAACTAAGAACGTCCTTTTAATTAATAATGCATCTTAAAGTACTTTAAGCCTGTACACATCAAATTCTTTTAATTCTGTTCAAAGTCAAAGATTTTAAGTATGATTTTTTGAATTAGTGCTAATATAATAAATATCTTTAGTAGTTATGAAATAATAATACTTCCTTTAACTTTTGTCATCCGTAGGACCACCCATAACACAGTCAAACATGATAAACAACCGTGAGCAGCCTGGGACAAGTGCAGTGCCCAATCTTGCACCAGTGGGAGCAAGACTACCTCCTCCTTTACCCCAGAACCTCCTTTATACAGTATCAGAAAGTAAGTAAATGTAATTTAACTTAAAATTTACTGGACTGTACGAGCTAAGTTTTCTTATGTCAATGTTAGCACTTTTTTAATTGGGGGCTTTTACAGCTCTTACAACATTCTATACATCAATTTTTTTGTTTGTTTTTTGTTTTTGGGCATCACTGCCCTCTGGTGGTGGGAGTAGGAGTCCCAGCCTTTGCTCCTGTGGAGCTGGAATTGAACCTCCATCCCAGTGGGCCGCAGTCCCGCGCACAACTACTGTGCCACTGGGGCTCAGCCCCCCATACAGCAATTGTATCAAGCATATTTGTACATTTGTTGCCATCATCATTTTTCTAAACATTTACTTTTCTGTTTGAACTTTTGGTGTCAGCTCCACTTTTTTCTCTTCCCTCCCCCTGTTAACACTTTTTTTTCTGTTCGCTTCCCCCGTGCAACACTTTTTTTTCTTCTCCCCTCCCTGTGTTAACACTTTTTAAAACAATAATTTGTCTTATGAACTGTGTCACCGAAAACATCTTATATTCAGAAGACATTTATTGTGCACTAAAGATAGCCATGTTTTCAAAGTTGTGTAGAAATGAGAGAGAGGCACATGCCTTTTGTTTGGAGAAGTCTATTCTGTTGGGAAGTACTTAGTTTCAATTTTAAGGAACTTTGTTCTGAGGCTTCCTTTCAAGTAGTTTTTTTGTTTGTTTTGTTTCTCAAATAATTTGGTTTTTGAATGAACTTTCCAAACCTAAAGTTTAACTTAAAAGGGCAGATAAGATATGCATAATATTTACTCATGTAGTTTGCATGTTAATATGAAAATAGAAAGTACCATTTAAAACTGATGTCTACTGTTTTTTATATTTTATTACATCATCTTGCAGTTCTTATAACATTCCATACATCATAGTTATGGAATACTTAGTTAATACATAGTTGTATTAAGCATATTTACATATATGTTTCCATCATCATTTTTTTAAACATTTTACTTTCTTTGAGTCCTTGGAATCAGCTCCTATTTGTCCCGCCGCTCAATCCTCATGGCCCCTTGATAAATTACAAATTATTATTATTTTCATATCTTATACTTATCACTGTCTTGCTTACCCACATTTCTGTTGTCTACTGTTAAAACTATAAAATTCATGTTTAATTATTTCTCTTGATTCCTTAACTCCTTTTTATTTCTTAGGGTTTATTTTTATTTTTTAATTTAAATTTTCTAGGCTTTAAAAAAGTCCTTTCCTTAAAAACATAAAATAAATTTGATGACTCTTGTGGAATTTTCTTTGAAGAGATAGGTAACTTCATGGTATGTTCATTCTGTGTTTTTATCATAGTTTTTTTGGCTGCCTAAACACAATTTCATCTCATGGAAAATAGTTAAACTCATACTGCCCTACTTGAAATTCTGTCTCCATTTCTTTATGCTTGTGTGACTTTGGGCAAAACGTTTAATAATTCTGTATTTCAATTTCCTGTATCATAAACTGTGATGCCATTACTCATTTACTAGGGTTATTTTGAGAATTAAATTAATACATATAAAACATCGAAGCAGTGTCTGGGACCAAGCAAGTCCTGAGTGCAAGTAGGAGCCACAGCCTCAACTGCCTCTCCCTTCAGGGTTTGCCTTCCAAGACTGGGCATACAAACAGGAGTTTTCCCGTTTTTGCAGAAGATCCCGTGATAGCACTTTATCCTAGTGCTACTAAAAACCAGTTGCCATTGATTTGGGTCAGTAGAATTATGCAGCATGTTGGTTTCAGTGACTTGTTTTTGAGAAATAGATAGCTAGACCTTTCTTTTAAGTGGACTTGAACTTTGAACCTTTGACTTAGTAGCTGAGCAGGTGAACCATTTGCACTACTCCAGGTATTTATAACGGTTAGTTATTATTGTAATTATTATTGTCTCCTCAAATTTCATTCTCTATGCAATAAAAATTGTTCTCTTTAAGTTTTTATCTTCAGTGGAACTAATACCCACCTAGTCCCTTAAAATTGAAGCTGTTAACAGTCATAACCGATTTACTATGAAGCTTTTTTATAGCTAGTTAATAAAAAGTTCTTTGTGTTTCTACTGTGGCCTCTGCTCTTGTCCACATGAATCACTTTATATTTGGGTTATTGTTGCAACAGTCTCAACTCCTTGTTTCAACAAGATGATCAAGTGCAGTGCCCAACCAAACAGACTTCTTCAAAGATAAGGCATTATGTGCCTTTCTTTAAGGCACAGCACATAGAACTGATTGGCTAATTTAATTGAGACTAATCACAACAGTTCCTCACAAGAACACTTAATTGGTTAACATTCCCATCTGCTCTATAAGTGAAGCCATTTCTAGTGCATCTAGTTCTTTCCGTAATATGCCCTATAATCCGGTAATAGTACTTTTATTCTTCAGATTCTTATAATTCATTTAAGACAGGAATTGGTAAACTTTGACTGGTATCAAAATCAAGCACATGCTGATTCAACATGTTGGTCAACAAGCTGATGACCATATGTACACATTAGAACTGCCTCTCTAAATACCTGAAAGTATAACTTTTTATGGTTTCTTATTTTTTTAAGTTTTATTGGTACATCATTCATTTATCACACAATCCAATAGTGCAGTCATGTCAAGAAGCTTTGTATAATCATTACCACATTGCCTTCTGTGTACTCCTTATTACTTTTGTAGTTATTTTTTTAAATTGTGCCCCACATTTCTTACTTTATTTCATTGTTCCCAAACATGCATCTTTGGCCAGGCAAATGTTACCTTCTTGGTGTCCCATCATTTCAGCTTTCTTTTCCCATCATCTCTTCTACTCTTTGTGATACCTTTCAAGATCTGAATCTCCTAAGCACTGGGAACAATACTTCAAAAAACCAAACTCATTGTCTGCATTTGGGTTTTTTTTTGTTTTGTATTTTGGGCATCACTGCTCTCTGGTGGTGGGAGTAGGAGGCCCAGCCCCACTGCTGGAATTGAACCTCCATCCCAGTGCGCCGCAGTCCCGCGCACAACCACTACGCCACCGGGACTCAACCCCAAAACCAAACTAATTGTCATAGAGTCATTTCTGAGTTTTATCACAAACAGTAGAAGAGATGATGGGGAAAGTTGAAATCGTGATGGGGCACAAAGAAGGTAAAATTGCCCTGGGACAAGAAGTGTGTAACTTTTCTGGTCATGTTAGCTCAACAATGGGTAAACATGATAGTGGGGCAGGAGAAAGGAAAAAAGAAAAAGTGGAAAAAAGAAGAAAGAAAAAAATAGGTGTATATAGGTAATTAAATCTTTGTAAACTTAAATATGTGTATATCTATGCAAATGAAACCAAAAACACATGGACTTTGGGCCATTACTTAAATCTTTTTTTATTTATTTATTTTTATTTATATATTTATTTATTTATTATTATTATTATTTTTTTAGGCATCACTGCCCTGGTGGTGGGAGTAGGAGGCCCAGCCTTTGCTCCTGGGAGCCGGAATTGAACCTCCATCCCAGTGGGCCGCAGTTAAATCTTAACTTCAGTACAAGAACAGTTGTTTCTAATAGTGTGGCATTATATCATAAACAATGATGACATTACCCATCTTATTATAATCACAGAATACAAAATGGGCGCATAAGCAAATGTGAAGAAAGTTGATGGTGCCTGGCTAAAAGATAAAGTGTCTGGGGTCTTAAAGGCTTGTAGTTAAACAAGTGGCTATCAAGCAGGGAAACAACAAAGCCCTCATGGAGGAAGCACACCTCCATGTGCGATCATGATGTGTCGATGGGAAAACTTATCATAAGTTCAAAAACAGGCAATCAAATCAGTGTGAAGGATCATGGATGTAATGGAGACCGAAACCCACCAGTAAGATAACTGGACAATTTTCCCCAGAAGGGCCACCTTGAAGAGATGGTAAATCCAAGATGTGGTATAGCACTGATGAACTGCATTAACTATCCTGTAGTTCTTTAATATTTCCTTCCCACACAATTAGGATGTTTACTTATTTTACCTCATTAATCATGTTAGATTTGTATATGTTCATTTGTGTAATTAACATTGTTAGACACACGAAAGCCAAAATAGATAGCCCTTAAGAAATAGGAGTAATGGTTCCCTGAAGGTCTGGAAAGAGGGGTTGAGCGGGGGAGTTGACAGCATTGATAACTATATAACTGCGTCAGAGGAGTGAACAACAGAATTATATGCGAATGGATCTATTGGTTGGTGTACGATACAGCAATAAATCAATAAAGGATTCTGGGGGGGGAGGTTGGGAATAAAGAGGAGCTGGTCTCAAGCATTTCAAGAAGAAAAGGAGATGTTTTGAAATAGGTTGTGGTAGCAATTGCACAATACTGCTTCATGTGATTAAACTGTGAACTGTTAACGGTAACTGTAAGAGCTACCAATAAAATGGCTTAATATATATATATATTTTAAATAATGACTTGTGAACTAATATTACTCTGTACCAAATTCCTACAGTAGGAATTTCCATTTATTACACAGTGAACAAAGTATAATTGGATATGCATGTAAGCCATTCATTTCTTTCATGAATGTAAATCTTATATTCAGCTGACTACTTCAGAAGAGGAACCATGTCTGACGTTTAAATAATTGTCCTTTCTATACTCAGCGTCTCACAGTCTTCTGATTACTATGGTATCTTTTTCAAAATGCATATTTGTCTTATTGATGTCAGATTTGAATTCTTGGAAATTTCAAGCATATATGAAAATAAAGACCATATATCTTTAAATCATCTCTAATAGTTACCAACCTATGGCCAATCCTATTTATTTACTCCTTACCTGAATTTAGTCTTTTTTTTTTTTTTTTTTTTTGCATCACTGCCCTCAGGTGGTGGGAGTAGAAGGCCCAGCCTTTGCTCGTGAAGCTGGAATCGAACCTCCATCCCAGTGGGCCGCAGTCCCGCGCACACCACTACGCCACCGGGGCTCAGCCTGAATCTAGTCAGCGTTATTTTTGAATACCTTTTGAGGATTAAGTAAAAAGTCCCGGTATTATTTAGCCCACAATCTGTTGCAGATAACTTGCTTTTATGCTGCGAAATTTAGCATCGCATGATTCACTATAAAGCTTACACTTTTGGCTGAACCCCAGTGACGTAGTGGCTCATTGCGGGACCGCAGCCCACTGGCTTGGTGGTTCAAATCCAGCAGGAGCTCTCCAGGAGTAAGGCTGAGCCCCCCACTCCCACCAGAGGGCAGTGATGCCAAAAAAAAAAAAACATTTAAAAAAAAGGCTTACACTTTTAACTTTAAAAAGCCTTGAATTTAAAAAATATTATTTAAAGAATAGATACAATTTCTTTATTAGTTGTATATTATTTTCTCATTTTTATTTTGTCAATATTAACAATTCCATTCTGATATTCATTTTTAAAATTTGGCAGTCCCAATATAAATAAATGACTAAACTAAACTTATCTAATATTTCTTTAGTATTTACTATGTGTCAGACATCATGCTGACACTGGAACCAAGATGAACAATTACATGACAGCATGCTGCTTCGCATAATTTTGCTATTATCTTAATAAGCTATGATAATATGAAGGGATCTCAGAAGGCTCATGGAAAAATTCTTTTTAATTAATTTTAAAGATACATCATTTTATTGGGAGCTCATCCAACTCCCATCATGATCAATACATACATCAATTATATGTATACCACATATGCACACCGGTTACCATCATCACCCCCGTAAAATCCTCCCTCCACTTAACCCCCCAATACCAGCTCCCCATGTTACCCCTCCCACTCACTTCCCTTCCCCCAGAAAAATTCTTTTTTAATTCCATTTCCCCCCAAAGTTTTTGATGCCCCTGTCAAAGCCATTTGGGGACAAAAATTGCTTTTTAGAAACTGATAAAATTTCTAAGAAATATTTGGGGAAAAAAGGGTTAGCTATAGCTTATTTGCTAGATTTAGACTATATATGAAAGCATCTAGTATTATATCAATTTCAGAACTCATTTTGTACCAATATAAAGGGTAGTAATCACAAAATAAAATAGGTATTTTTAAAAATAATTTTATTGGGGGCTCTTGCAGCTATTATAACATTAAGTACATCATCTGTATCAAGCACATTTGTACACATGTTGCCACATACATTTCCAAACAATTTCCACTTGAGCCCTTGGTATAAGCTCCTCTTAAAAAAAAAAAAGCTATCCCC
>PVJH01013753.1:0-23526 GCA_004026705.1 Nesogale talazaci
CGACATTCTGACTAGAGGGAGGCTGCATTGAAAAGAGCATTTGCTGGCGGGAGAAAGGGCCTTTCTCTGCCCTCGGCTGCCGTCCCTTTGTGGAGACTCTTTGAGACAAGCCCTGTGAAAAAGCATGGTGTTTGGGGGGGGGGTGTCGTGTTGCAAGTTTGGATGGTTTGCCATTCTTCATTCAGGCAAATGGTGTGCTCTCAGCAGACAAAAAGGGGGTGAGTGGCTGCCTTGACTGCCTGGAGCCTCTGCGATAAGGTAGCTAGAAGACCTGTGTGTCTGGAATGTCACAAGGTTTTCCTCTGCGTCATGAATTGAGGTTTTCGAGAAACCAATAGTAGGTGGTACCTAAGAAGAAAACATTTAATCAAGCTTGGGTCCACATTCCATGCATGTGGAAGCAACAGTGGAGAGATCAAATGGTTCATTGTATTGGGTAAACCTGCTGCCCAAGATCTCTTTACAGTGTTAGTTTGAGGACTAGGGGGCACTTGCCACAAGCTATGGTATTTTCCAGTGCATGTGAATCTTGGAACCGAATAAGGAGGATCAAAGAAGAACTGATGCATCTGAATGGTTGTGCAGGCAAAGAATATTCAACGTATCATGGACTGCCAAGAGAGCAAATCAGTTGTCCTTAGAAGTGAGAAAGGTGAGACTTTGTCTCCTGTACTTGGGACATGGTATTAGGCCAGTCCCTGGAGAAGGGCATCATGCATGGTAAAGTGGAAAGGCCATGAAAAAGAGGAAGATCCTTGATGAAACAATGGGCAGCGTGGCTGCCCCCGGGGGCTGAAGCATCCTTGTGAAGATGGCGGGAGCAGGCAGTATTGTGTTCTGTTGTACATGGGGTCACTTCGGGTCAACCCTAGCCACCGAGACATGAAGGAAGGAGGAAATCAGAAGCTTAGTGTGGGGATGGTCACACTTTAATGCTCTAGGCTGACGAATTTGGCCTCATCAGGAATGACAAGACTTTCACCATATGGCATGTTAATACAAATGAAACCAACATCTCTCCACCAAAAACACACATATGCGTGCCCATAAGTATGCAGAATATTACCCAGTGAGCCACTGAATCCAGTCACTGGAGGAACTCATATACATGCTGGTAACATCTCACCTAGACAGGTATGCACATCAACACAGACACCCAAGCACACAAAATACCCTACCCACTTAAGTGGCCAGTATGGGAAAGTGTATGACATAAACTAACTCACCTATCACAGGGCTAACTAACATGCTGGGCTATGGTGCCTGTAGCTATGGGAACTCATGCTTCCCACACCTGAACTCCTGGTCACATGGCCCCCGAATGTGCTTCTCTTCTTGCCTGTTTCAGGCTCCAAAGAGATTCGTCCTATGAAATGCACCTCTCTCACACTCACCGTGAGTCCTCTGTCCCTTGGTTTCACCCTAATTGTCTCTTTAGAAACCAGCTCACCCCCTGCACCTGCGACAGACACGAAATAACAGGAGCCAGCAGGTGGCGCCAGCAGGAGCCGCATAAAATCGGGATTGGTTTGAAGGAGAACAGGTGCTCATTTCCAGGAGAAAGCCATCCGGCCAACTCATAACCCTTCTTAGCTGTGTTCGCATCCCAGCCCCGGGAATACATCTACCAAGAGCGTGGAGCCAAGGGGCGCCACTCTCCAGAAAAAAAGGATACGACACACGCAAGACCTGGGGCTCTGAGATGGTGGGAGGTGATGGAGGGGGATGAAGTCGAGAGAGAGTTGTCAGAGGTCAGGTTCTACGCCCCTTGAAGAGGTTTGAATGGTGGCATCACGTTTAGTGTGCACACGTGTTGATGCCCACATCTGCATACTGAACCGTCATTCTGGTGGACCACTAGTGTGTTCGTGGATAGAAATGAGTAGCCGCACATAAGCTTGGAAAGGTAATGTTGGTTCGGAAGTGTGTGTGTGTGTGTGTGTGTGTGTGTGCCGCTCAGGAAGAGAATAAAGGCAAAGTAGAGAAAACTAGAACTCCGCACCATGACAGTGTCATCCGCACTGTGCCAACCATAGCTGTTAGCTTCCTCCTACTCACACTCCACACCACATACTCCCCAGGGACACACACACGTGCGTGCACACACACACACACACACACACACACACCACACACACAGACAGGTGCTCTGCCGCCACATGCAGACCTGCCCACCCACACACTTTCTCACATATAGGCGAGTCCTAAGTAGAAATGGTGAGACATGCCTTATAGATGTAGGAAAGGACAGCTCTGTGAGCACCACACACACACACACAGTATGGCATCTGCACACTCTTGGTGTCTCTGGTTCCCGGCAGGAGGGAAGAGAGGTTAACCATGGGAGATGACTCTTCTGTCCTGCACAGCATACTAAGTTCTGAGGTTTTAGGAGAACCAAACCACACCACGCCACACCACAACTGCCATCTCATAGAGACAGTACAGGAGAGGGGAGAATTTCCCCCGGGAGTTTCTGAGACTGTAACTGTAGAAAACCTGGACTTTCTCCCGAGGACTGGCTGGTGATTTAGACCTGCGAACCTTGCAGATCACGGGCCAATGTGGAACCATGACCCGACCAGGCCTCCTCAAGGAAGAGCAGTCCCTCTAGTAGCCCTTGATCCAGAGTCACTAGCATTGACATTCCTCTCTGCCTTGTGGTCCTCCATATTCTAAGTGAGCCTCAGTTTCCAAACCTCACTTCAGTGAGGTCCTCAGCATCCCAACTAGCGGAATGGGGAAGCTTCATTCCTATGCACTTGTGACATAAAAAGTTCTCCTCTTCTTCTTCTTCTTTTTTTTTTTTTGGCCCCAGAAGAACAACTGGAGCTAAATGCACACAAATTCAATTACATAACTTTTGGAGTCTTAAAAACAGGGGATAAAAAAGCACACATGTCCCATTGCTGCTGAGAAGCTCAAAATAGCTTGAGGACAGGAGAGCACTCAACACTGGGCTTGGCACAGACCAAATTCAACAGCTGAACCAACTGCTATGATTCTCATCCCCACGAACTACTGCACCAGGCAGTGGGTCGCCTGAGCAAAGCATCAGGATTGTCTTGATAAGACATTGTGATGTGGCAGGACTATGAACGAAGAGATTTAGATTTAAGTGTGTCCTGTCAGCTCTTAATATGTGAGATCCAGGAAGAACACTTATCCTTACCAGAGTTCCAGTTGTCCCTGAGCAATTCCCATGTATACCTCAGTTTTCCTAATATAAAATCAATGATACTATAATAATAGTTGATGCTGGTTGAGCTTTTCATATGCCAGGTTCTATTCTTAACACTTCCCAAAGGGCGTTGAACCCTAATGAAATCAATGCAATGACATATTCTCATATACGTTTGCTACAAAGTAAAAGAGGGCACTTGCCTGAGAACACGAAAAGAGTAGGAGCAGAGACAGGCCTTGAAGCCAGGAAGTTGGGCTTCAGGGTGTGTGCTCTTGGTCGTGAGACTGCACAGATTTCTTTGTGGCACAGTGGTGTGGATGCGATGACAGCCTGGGCACGAAAGCAGTTTGATGACTGCAAACAGTTTAGTCATATGAAGGAGTGTTATTATATATCTCAGGCCGGCCTATGCAGTGAGTAATTGCATGAGCAATGGTTACTGAGATGAAGACAGGAAGCAGGATGACGAGGGGCAACTTCTGAGACAGGCATATCACACCGAGACTGGGAGGACTGGATAGAGAGGATGGACCAAACTGAGAAGGCTGTGGCAGGCATTTGTCAGTAGATTAGTAGGCGAGAGGTTAAACTACTTAATGGAAACTTAAGAGGACCATTATAAAGTCACCCTGACATACTTCTCTTACTTCAACTATTGTCTAGCCAATCCCTTCCTCCCATTCTCCCTTCTACCACCCTTCACTCAAACTCCCTGTGCTTCATCCTGGTTCAGATCTCTGAAAAATAGCCAAATAAAGAAACCCCTAGAGATAGAACAAGTATCCTCTTCTATCGCAAAGGATAGGATTTTTTTAACCACCTACTCCAGGAAAAGGAGACCTCTAGACACACTCCCCGATCCCCAATACTACTCATTCTCATGTTGCTTAGTCCGTGCTGCAGACGTTCTATACTCTGAGAAAATAATCACTCCACATGCAGGAGGAAAATTCCACCCTCTTGGAGGCACTATACCCCTCTTTTTTTGACTGACTGGCCAACATAGAACTGAATAGTCATTGACCAAAGACAGAGGGTCTTTCAAAACCACACATCACCATGCTAATGACTTTTTCTTCCAGAATCCTGGCCAGGCTGGCCTTTCCTCAGCCTCGTCACTCCTCTATTCCCCTTTGACTGAAGAATCCATTAGGACACAGTTCTTTCCTCAAGCCCCAGCCTCCAAGTTGGCAACATGAACGGAGGCATTCAGTAGAAATGGTTGTAAATTTGTCACCATTAGCGGTGCAATAAAGGCACCCAAGCATTCCAAATGCTCTATTTTATTTTTGCTCCTTTTCCATCCTCTATCTTGTTCATCACCAATTTAACCCAGGCTTTCTGCAACCCATGAAAGATACAATACCTAGCTTGGCCTCACAGTCTGTTCTCTCTAAATTGATATGGCAGTTGGATGGATCTCAGAAACAGAAATTTATTTTCTCACAGCTTAGGATGCTAAGTTGGGATCCCTCTAAGGACACTGGTTCCAGAAAAAGACCAGTGTCTGAGAAACGTCCTGCTTCCTTCCACCCTTTGTTTCTTAGTTCCTTGAAGATCTGATATGGTGTACCACCTAACACCCCCACCGATACTTGCTTGCTTAATTCTCTCTTAATTGATTTAAGGCACACCCTGCACTAATACTAACACATTAACATAACAAAAAAACCTTATTCCCAAATGGGATTATGACTGCAGATGTAGGGTTGGGATTTACAACAGATGTAGGGTGGGCACACAGCAAAATTCATAGCTATGCTTTGCTCCCCAAATTCACGTTCTTCCCACATGTCAAGCACATTCACCCCATCACACATCCCCAAATTCTTAAATCAACTCCAGGTCTAAAAGTCTTTTTTTTTGGGGGGGGGGGCATCACTGCTCTCCGGTGGTGGGAGTAGGAGGCCCAGCCCCACTGCTGGAATTGAACCTCCTTCCCAGTGGGCCGCAGTCCCGCGCACAACCACTACGCCACCAGGGTTCAGCCCCTAAAAGTCTTATAGTCCAAAAAATCTAAATAAAATGTGAGTGGGACTTCAGGTATATTCCATACTTGGAGAAAATCCTCTTTCTTCACAGCGCTGGTTTAAAAACAAAACACAGATGACAACTTTTTATTAGTGAGGATGTAGGGAGATTGAAACCCTTACTCATTACAAAAACATAAAAACACTGTAGACAAGAGTATGACACTATAATTCTATACTAGAATTGTATCTTATGATCTAGCAATCCCACTTCTAAGCACATACTCTAACAATCTAGAGGTATGGACAAACAAACCCATGTTCATTCCAGCATTATTCATATTAATAAACTAATGTAACCAGCCTGAGGGCTTTACAGTGGATGAATGGGTAATCAAAATGTGGTACAATACGACACAATAATAGAACAATGATGAATCCACAGAGCATATTATAGTCTGAATAGATCTAAAGGACACAGTGAAAATGAAATCAGTCAATCAGGTAAAGACAAACACTGTATGATTTTATAAAAAGACAAGAATAGGTAGGTAAAGAGAGACTCATATTCCCTGGAAGTGATCAGGGAGGGAGAGTGAGATGTTTCCTCTTTAGGGCTTAGAGAGTGATGAAAACGTAGCATTTTGGATGATGAGAAAAGTAACATTGTACATAGGTATAGTGAGCATAACTGGTCAAAGGGTATGATACACTAAGGCATGCCCACAAAATAAGAATGTTTGTGCTAAAAAATACAACATCTATAAGTGGGCAAGAACACCAACAATAACCAAAAAAGTGTATGATCACATTTGTGGATATATAGACATATACATATATGGGTAAGCACAGATGTGTACATATGTGTGCACAGATAGAAATGGCTTGTATGTCTGTATGAATATATGTGTGTATAAGCACATATGTTCATATACATATAAGAAAGCCACATATACTTCTTAGACATAATCAGTAAGAAAGAACTACATGGGGCTGGGGGTTATGGGCATAAAGTCTCAGTCTTCATGCTATGGACTGTGCATCTACTTATAGTAAGTTTTTCTTTGTATGTATTATACTCCACAAATAAAGGAAAAATAAATCATAAAATAAATTTGAAATTAAAAAAGAAAGAGGGAGAAAAGGGTCACAGCTTTTAAAATCCTTGAGTTTTCTTACCCATCAAATCAAACATGGGTCTGAATGGTTATAGACTGAGAAAAAGTAAAACTGGAACCAACTTCAATTCTCTAGTGACACAAGAGCTAGTTTCAAATAAAATAAAATAAAATTTTGAAAACAAAACCTTACATTGGTCTTCCAAATTTGAAGTCTTAGGACCTTAGTCTCAAGGGACAACTTAATAGTTTGGCATAATAGAGTTAATAATTTTCATGTTCTGCATTAGAGAACATGAGAGAGTTCTGCATCTGGGGTCTTAGAACCTTGTGAACAACCATTTAAAAATCAACTACTGGTCTCTTTTTATCATCAGGAAAAGAGAAATCAGGAAACTGAAGTATCAGAGAAGAAATTAGCCTACAGGGCTAACTGCCTACATGAGCCAAGACTTCATCTACCATGGATCCAGAAGAACTAAATGGTGCTCAGAAACCACAACCACCACACTGATTAGGGGCACAATACTGGAATGATAGAACAGGGGGTATAAATGAGTCAGAACTCAAATTCTTAAAAAATGAAGATGCTCTAGATCAGTTGAGACTAAAGAACTTCCTGAAACCATTGCCCTAAAATACGTTTTAAATTTTGCACCAAGCTCTCCCCTGACATAACGTATAGAAAAATAACAGACTGACACACAAAATGAAGGATATTACCCATAAGTATGATGCCCCATTAAAAAATAACTTACTTGAGACAAAAAGATAAAAATGTACTCTAAAGCAAAAATGAGAATGAAGGAGTGTGTACTTCTCGAGACTGTTCATCCAGCCTATCTTATCTAGATAGACCTGCAGAGATGATAATATGCACACACAGAAAAACAAGACTGGACAAGACAAAGCAACAAAAGAAAACAAAACAATGATGACAAGAACAAAAAACAGTGACTCAAAAGTTTAAATAAATAAATAAAGCTAATTTTTTTTAACAAGGAAAACCAGTAAAAAGTTCGAGAGCTGTATGTTGATCTCCAGGCATATCCTTCAGTGGAGTCCACTGGGGTGCCATCTCCTGGCCCTTTACACTCCATCGAGACATCCCTGCTCTGCACCACCCATCCTTCGTGTTCTGCATTGGTATGGTGGCATCAGACCGGGCCAATCCCACCACTGTGTCTCCATTATTGTCCCTCAACTGTTCTGAACAGAAATATCACTCTCAAGACTTAGTGGGCCAGGATGCCTTCTATGCTCTTTTTCTTCCTCTTCATTTGCTCCCATGTGTTATGGTCAGACATGTCCCTCTCCCCCTGCTGAAGCTTCAGTGCTGGGGTGAGGGGCAGCTGTCCATGCAGTTGGAATTGGGGCCTTCCCTCAGACTACTCCATTGGCTCTCTGATCCATGCTGGCAGGTTGCATTCACATCCTGGAACACCAGGTTTAAGTCTGGTCCCTCTTCCCCTGTGGAGATATAAACAATACCTTTCCCTCGGGTAGGTTAGTGTCCTGTTCCCCCATTATACACATTGCGATCGATTCCCCCCCCCCACCTCCTTTTTGATTGCTAACATATGTAGCCCTGGATTTGGTCTGGTCCCTGCCATACTACCTGGACCTCACCCCAGGAATATTTGTATACAGTAGTGGTTAAGAAAGCTGATGGTGCCTGGCTATCAAAAGATATAGCATCTGAGGTCTTAAAGGCTTGAAGGTAAACAAGTGGCCATCTAGCTCAGAAGAAATAAAGCCCACATGGAAGAAGCATGCCAGCCTGTGTGACCCCAAGGTGTCTAAGGGATTGGTTATCAGGCATCAAAGAAACAAAAAAATCATATCATTGTGTGTTCACCTTGCCAATATGATTGCTGATGATAAATGTGTGCATAAGCAGATGTGGTGAAGAAAGCTAATGGTGCCCGGTTATCAAAAGATATAGCATTTGGAGTTTTAATGGCTTGAAGGGAAACAAGCCACCATCTACCTCAGAAGCAACAAAGTCCACATGGAAGAAGCACACCAGACTGTGTGATTATGAGGTGTTGACAGGATCAGGAACCAGGCAATAAATAACTAAAAATTATATCATTGTAGATGAGGGGGAGTGCAGATTGGGGACCCAAAGCCCACCTGTAGGTAATGGGACATCCCCCTTACAGGAGGGTCACAGGGAGGAGTTAAGTCAATCAGTATGCAGTGTAACAATGATGAAACACATGGCTTTCCTCTAGTTCTTAAATGCTTTCTCCCCCCACTATCATGATACCAATTCTACCTTACAAATCCGGCTAGACCAGAAGATGTACACTGGTACATACAGGAACTGGAAACACAGGGAATCCAGAACAGATGATCCCTTCAAGACCAGTGCTAAGAGTGGCAATACCAGGAGGGTTGAGGAAACCATTGAGCCTAAAATACGTTTTAAATTTTGCACCAAGCTCTCTCCTGACATAATGTATAGAAAAATAACAGGCTGACACACAAAATGAAGGATATTACCCATAAGTATGATGCCCCATTAAAAAATAACTTACTTGAGACAAAAAGATAAAAATGTACTCTAAAGCAAAAATGAGAAGGGAGACAGCAGTCAGTGTAAGATATGACAAAATAATAATAATTTATACATTATCAAGGGTTCATGAGGGAGGGGTTGTGGGTAGGGAGAGCAAAAATTAGGAGCTGATACCAAGGGCTTAAGTAGAAAAGCAAAAGTCTCGAGGAATGATGAAGACAACAAATGAACAGATATGCTTGACATACAATGGATAGATGGATGGATTGTGAATAGACATATATGAGTCCCCAATAAAATGATTTTTAAAAAGAAGAAAGAAAAGGCTGATAGGAACAAATGTACAAATGTGCTTGACACAATGGATATGTATGGATTGTAATAAGAACCCTAAGAGTCACCAATAGAATGATTTTTTAAAAGAAGGGAAAAAGTTACAGTCTCATAAACCCACAGGGGCAGTTCTCCCCTGTCAAATATGGTCCAGTTCATATGAGTTGTGGAAGTGAGCTCGGTTTGAGTTACTTATAACCTTGAAGTATAGTGTTCTCTGTGATGGGATTATATGTCTACAGTCAAGGAAATACTATCAATACAACTATTATGAAACTTTGTGCACCAATCACTAAAGCTAGTAATGAAGAAATTGAAAAATTCTAGCAATGCCTTCAGTCTGAAATTGATCAAACAGGTAATCAAGATGCATGAATATGTATTGACAATTGGAATGAAAAAGTTGGAAACAAGAGGACAGTGATGCCCCCCCCCCAAAAAAAAGGTTGGAAACAAAGAGGGAGGGAACAGTACATGGAAAAGATGGTCTTAGTGATAGAAAGGAAGATGGAGATCACATGATAGAACTTTGCAAGACTTGCTCATAGCAAATATCTTTTTCCAACAACATGAAGTCAAAGAGCTAAACAGATAATTACAAAGGAACAGCTTGAGAAGACAAAGTAAAATATGATAATGAAATGTGCAAAGACCTAGAGTTAGAAAACAAAAAGGATGAACACACTAAGCATATCTTCAAATGGAAAGGACTGAAGAAAAAATTCAAGCCTTGAGTTGCAATCCTGAAATATTCTATGGGTAAAACATCTAATCAGGCAGGAAGCAACAGAAGAAAATGGAAAGACTATACAAAGCCACTGTACCAAAAAGAACTAGTCAACATTTAACCATTTTAAAAGGTAACATATGAGCAGGAAATGATGGTACTGAAGGAAGAAGCTAAGTTGCATTGAAATCATTAACCAAAAACAAGATTCTGTAATTGATGGAATGCCAAGTAAAATGTTTCTGCAAGCTGATGAAGTTCTGGAAACACTCACTCTTTTATGCTAGAAAATTTGGAAGACAGCTTCTTGGCCAACTGACTGAAAGAGATTCATATGTGTACCCATTCCAAAGAAAAATGATCCAACAGAGTGCTCAAATTATAGGATGATACCATTGCTATCACATACAAGTAACATCTTGCTGAAGATTTTCCAACAACAGTTGGATCAATAAATTGGCAGGGAGCTATCAAAGGTTCAGGCTGCATTCAGAAAAGGACACAAAACAAGGGATATCATTGCTGATATCATGGATTTTGGCTAAATGCAATGAATGCAAGAAAGATGTGTACTTGTGCTTTAGTGATTGTACAAAGACATTTGACTGTGTACATCCTAGAAAATTGTGGAGAGCCTTGAGAAGAAAGGGAATTCCAGAATGCTTCATGCTCACGTGGAACCTGTGCATGAATCAACAGGCAGTTGTGTGAACAGAGAAAGGGAATACTGCATGGTTAAAAATCAAGAAAGGTATCTAGCAGAGTTGTCTCATCTCATCACACGTATTCAATTTATATCATGAAGTAGAATGGATCATCAGGATTGGAGGAAGGCTAACTGACAACCTTCGAGATGCAGGTGATACAATCTTGCTTGCTGAAAGTCAAGAGCATTTAAAGCACGAGATGAATGAGATCAAAGACTGCATGCAGCCTTCAGTATGAATTACCACTCAATGTAAAGAAGACCCAAATTCACACAACTGGACCAATAGGTGCCTGTACCAATAAGTAACATAAATGGAGAACAGATGAAGTGGTTCAGCATTTTGGCTTGCTTGGATCCACTATCAATGCCCATGGAAGCAGCCATCAAAAGATCAAAGGACACATGGCATTAGGTAGATCTGCATCTTTAAAGTCATGAAAAGCAAGGGTTTTATTTTGCGGGCTAAGATACACCTGACCCAAACTATGATATTTTCAGGTGCCTCGTTGTATGTAAAATTTGGACATTAGGAAAACTGAAGGAGAATTGATGAGTCTGAATTATGATGCTAACAAAGAATATTGAGATTACTATGGATTGTCAAAAGAACAAACAAATCTGTCTTGGAAGAAAAGATGGTGAGACTTCCTTTCATGTACTTTGGACATGTTATCAGAAGAGACTAGTGCCTGAGGGGACATCATGCTTGATAAAGTTCAGGGACAATGAAAAAGAGAAAGGCTCTGGACAAGATGGATTAACACTTGTGGCTGCAACAATGAACTCAGACATAAGAACAATTGTGAGCACGGTGCAGGACCAGGCAGTGCCTTGTTGCACTTCATTAAGAGTTGGGACTAACTCGATGACACCAAACAACACAAATCTTCTTAAATCCTAACACACAGTGATGGAACATGTGCAAGGTAGACATTTTAATTTTAGGTTGGAAAGATTGGAGGGAAAGAAGAGATAATGGCACTAAGAAAGTTCACACTTAAAGGAACGGATTAAATTAAGTCTCAGGATTAATAATAGCTCCCTGCTTTCTAAGGCCATCTTGGAAATGGCCCTGTCTCCCAGGCTTTCAGTGGTGACTACATTTTCTGGATTCTGAATGGAGTCCCCTAGGCTCTGGGCTTCATTCCCATCTTCTAGGCCCACTAGGATAGAAACTGCTTTCTTGGCTTTCTTCAATTCAGTTTGACTGATTACTCCTCCCCCTCAGACTAATCAATCTCTGTTCTTCCCCTGTATATGGCAGCCCCACTGTCTCAGTTTTCAAGAGGCCTCATCCATTTGAACTATGAGAATGGTAGCTCTATACTCCGGAAACAAGCTGGTAATAGAGGTCTGACTCTTAGAGCCATAGGAGGCTGTGAATCCAACCTTTGAAACGCAGGAGACTGTGACTCTAACCTTTGAATCTGTAAGATCATAGACCCATCCTTTGAATGAATGCACCCTTCTTGTCATACCCTTTCTAACCATTCTATTGATCTTTAAGCTGTCTTTTCTTATCTAGGATGGCAATAGACATAGCACCTGTGGTCTGTTTGCAGCATGTACAAATCCAAGAGGCGGACTGCTCCCCTTCCCTTCATTCTCTCTCTGCTTCTTTCAGGCCAGGCTGAGGAGTTTTCCACTGAGGTAGTTGATTAGCTCTATTACTCATAGGTTTAATTTCTTTGGTAAAGGATACACAGGGAAATTATAGGACACGTATCTTTACTGTGTACAAAAAAATACTTTTTCCAGATCCTTAATTTATGCCTGCATTTTTACATGGTTCATTTTGCTGTTTTTGTTGTTGCTGCTGCTGCTATTGTTGCTGTTGTTTTGCTCCTGAGAGCCGCCGCTGGATTTGAACCACCAAACCCGCGGGCGGCAGTCCCACACTCAACCACTTACGCCATCGGGGCTCACCCCAGGTGGTTCATTTTTAAGTCCATCTCTTTCTTCTAGCATTTTATTGTAAGTAAGTAAGAAAAGCTACCATAGCCTCTTTTAGATCTTACTTAGAAAGAGTCTCAGTCAAATATCCAAATTCATGTTAAAAATTCTACCTCCCACCAAGAACATAATTGAATATCATTTCAACATAATTCACATATGTTCTTTGCCACTGCATGAAAAGAATTGCCCTGCTTCCATTTCCCAATCATATGTTCATTATTTCTTTTTAGAGTTTCCTCACAAGAACATGTAACACCCACATGTCTAGTAGCGTTCTGTAGATGGTGCCACACGTATTCCCTATGATGAGAGCCAATTTCTCCATGGTTCTCCTTACTTATTTCTGAATCCTCACCAGTGCAGCCCTTGATATTATCATTGAAATTTTCCCCAAATCTGCGATTCTCTTCTTACTCTTTTAGTGAAATTATTTGCTGCACATAAGTGTGTAATTCTTAGGAGAGCCTAGACAATTAGATTGTCATCTATTGCTGTGTGTTTTTAATTATGTTTACTAGTGCACCTGTACAATGTATTAAGACACCTAAATATGTATATATTTTTCTTTGATGATTTATATATCCTGGATCCAATATGAGTTTGTTTCATATATGGTATAAGATATGAGTCTTACATAATTTTCCACAAGTGAATATTCAGTTTTGCAAGCACCAGTTCATTTTTTTTAAATCATTTTATTGGGGGCGCATACAACTCATCACAATCCATCCATCCATCCATTGTATCAAGCACATTTGACATTTTTTGCCATCATCATGTCTTTCTAATCCTGAACATGACATATTTTTCCATTTGTGTAGGCTTTGGGATTTCTTTTAGCACTATTTTACAGTTTTCTTTGTATAGGCTTTTTCTATCTCTTATTACATTTATTCTTAAGTATTTCATCCTTTGGGTGGTTATTATAAGTAGCTTCTGTGATGTCCTTTTCAGAATTCTAATTGATAGTGGAAAGGAATCTGTTCTTTTTTTAATGTTAACCTGGTGCTCTGCTGCTTTGCTGAATCTTTCAATTAGTTTCAGTAATTTTTCTCTAAGTTTCTGAGATCGTCATTGTATATTGTCATGCGATCTGCTAATAGAGATAGTGCTACTGTGTCTTTGTCATTTGGGTGCCTTTAATTTCCCTTTCTTGCCTTATTGCTTTGATTAAGACATTCAGTACCATATTGAAAATGAATGGTGTTAAAGAGCATCCTTGTCTAGTTGCCAAGATGAACCAGGGAAACACTTTCAGTCTCTCACCATTAAGACTAATATTGGCCATTTGTTTTGAACAAACCAGAGTCTAAACCTACTTTCATGGAGTCAGCTTCAACCTATAGAAATTCTAATGACTGGTTCTAATGGTAGACACACCTATCTAAACTAATAGAGACTGAAATAGAACATGTAAACAGACCCACAATTCAATAAGTAGAGCAAGTCAATAATAAGGCATGTCTACCACTAGTCTGTCAGCTTGTTGTACAGGGGTCACTTGTGTGAAACAATGATGCTGGAAGATACGGCTCTAGTGCTTCCAATTCCAGCAGTAGTTCAGCCTGGAGTGGCTCATCTTCTGCACAGTATCAGACAATGTTCTACTGCTCTTCATAAAATTTTCAATGCCCAAATTTTCTAAAAGTAGACTTTCAAGTCCTTCATCTCAAGTCACTCACAGTGAACAGGTTTTCATGAAACTTTCCAAAGGCAGGGAGACTTTCTGGTATTTGAAGCATAGACATAAGTCATGAAAATATGACAAACTGAGTGGTGATGGGAGGTTTTATGCCATAATCTAATGTAACAGTCCAATGAACTTATTAGACCAATTAACTGAGGTGGCCTGTCAAACTTTGAAGGTTTAGAATTATCTTCTAAAAGGACATCCAGGTTAAAGGACTAATAACATATTTGAGGCTTCTACTCTCCCTCTAGTTCATTGAGTTGTGCTGGGGGTATTAAACATTTGCAAATGGCTATCTAAAGCTTGATCATTGGTCACAGTAACTTTGTAGCAACTGACGAAGAAGGAGATCAGGAATGGAAGAAGGATATGTAATGCTGGGCTAGTTGCTTCCATGAACAGAAACTAGATGCTACCCAGCTACCATTAATGAACATTTTGATCAAAGATTCCAAGGAAGAATCCTGCTTCCAAAATGGGGGAAATTCAGATTAGGACCTCAAAGTCTCAGATACTCTTAGCTCTCTAGAGTTCTGGGGTCTGGCTGAACCCTGAAACAATTGTCCTAAGATAATCAGTAAACCTCAAATCAAAACTCTACCATGAATCACTCATGAAATTAAATGATAGTCTAGCTAAATTAATAGCAAAATGCCTACCTTCAGCACCATGGTGCTTTAAGACATATCTATCTGGTATCAAAGTGATAATAGCAATTTGACAAAGTAAATGGGAACTTTAGGCAGCAATAAGTTAGTTAGTGGGGGTGGAACCACTCAGAGAAGGAGGGTGAGAAGAGTTGCCTGGCTCACTGAGTTACATATGGAGGCATGATTAAATGGGTGTCTGTTAGGCTGTTTATATTCTCAACAAGGAAGACCAAGTATTTTTTTAAGCCTCACATGTCCTCTCTTTCTTGGGTACATATACATCCGCCATTGACTAGAAAAGGGTGCTTCAAGAGCCACAGAAAATGTGCTCTGGTCATGGGATCAGCTGATTCCAGTTCATTACCAGCCCTTTCCCACCTGCCCTCTGCCTTCATGCCCAAGAGCACCCACTGCCTGTGAGTCATGGATGCGATGAGTCTGACGTGCTATGACTCCCACCTTGGAAGAGAACATTCTGCCAGTTGTGTGGGACACTGGATCCCACTCTGCTAGGATGTGCCTGTTAATTTCTTAAAAGGGTGATGGAAAAATACCCAGTCATTTCCATAGCAGACAGAGCTCAGAATAATCATTATCACTCAGCTAGGTTCACTCTCACCCTCTGTTTTCAGGGAAGCATGAAGTCCACCTGCATTGGAAGTCCCAAACAATAAGAAAGGAGATGCTGAACATCACAGTCAATGGAGGGACAAGCACAGGTTATCAAGGATTGCTATGGGAGCCAAAGAGAATGTCAAGGATATAGGAAAGAGATAGCAGAATGAGAACATCTAGTCAACGTAGCCCAAATGCCAAAGCCTAACAGCATTCTGCTCCCTCTCCTGTGTCCTTGCCCAGCCAACTCTCTGACTCTCCTGTAGGTTAGGTCACAGAAGCACAGACTATCAAAAGTGGAAAACTCCTTGGGAATTATTAGAGCACCCCCTCCCCATGCTTTTAACATATGAATTTTCCCATTATCATCACACCAAATGATTCCCACCACACTGAATGTATTCATTAGAAGCATTCTCAAAATATAACCAGAGAATTATCTGATTGAACAGCTATCATTTCTCTCCAAAAAGAATCAACATGCACCTTCCCATCATACCTACTGCCTTAGTTATCCAGTCTAAGAAAAATAAAACAAGTGGCTTCCAAAACAGGAAAACACATTTTCTCTCCATATGCTGTTGGTGTTAGACGCCATCAAGTCAGTTCCAACATATATCAAATCTGTGCACGACAGAAGAAAACACTGCCTGATCTTGGATCATCCTCACACTTGGACTTATATTTGAGTCCATTGTTGCAACCACTGCGTCAATCCGTCTTGAGCGGGGGTTTCCTCTTTTCCACTGCCCCTTCATTTTGCCAAGCATGACATCCTTCTCCAGGGACTTCTCTCTCTGAATAACATATCCACATTAAGCCCCCAATTTTTGTCTCTAAGCAGCTTTCTGGCTGTAATTTTTCCAAAAAAGATGTGTGCTCTTTTGGAAGTCCACGGTATTTTCAATATTCTTCACCAGCACCAAATTTCAAATGTACTGAATTTCCTTTGGTCTTCTTATTCAATGTTCTGCGTTTACATGCATATGAGAAGATTGAAATCACTATGGATTGGGTAAAAAGTACCTTAGTCTTCAAAGTAAAATCTCCTTTCAACACTGTAAAACGACCTTGTGCAGCAGATTTATCTAATGCAAAGTAACCTTTCATCTCTTAACTGCTGTTTTCATGAGCGTTGATTGTAGAGCTAAGCAAAATGAAATCATTGAGCACGTCAATCTTTTCTTCCTTTCTCATGACGTTACCTATTTGTTTAGCTGTGAGGATTTGGATCTTCTTGACATTGGATTGTAACCCACACTGAAGGCTGCAAGCCGGGATCTTCAGCAGCACATGCTTTAAGTCCTCCTTGCTTTCAACAAGCTACACGGAGTCATCTGCATATAATAGGTTGTTAATAAATCTTCCACAAATCCTGATTCCACATTCTTCTTCAGGTAATGTAGCTTCTCTTATTATTCACCCAGAATGCAGATGGAATAAATAGGGTGAAAGGATAAAACCCTGATATGTACCTTTCCTGGTTCTAAACCAGGCAGGACTCTCTTGTTCTGTTTCCACAACTGCCTCTCAATTCATGTACAGTTTCCACATGATCACAATGAAATGTGCTGGAACTCCCATTCTTCTCAAAGCTACCCACAGTATGCATAGTCTCCATCTGCCCAGTTTGATGTCTTTGCATAGTCAATGAAACACATTAAACTATCTTTCTGGTATTCTCTACTTTGAGTGAAGTTCCATCTGATGTCATAATTATATCTCTTTATATCATCTTTTGGGGAATCGGGTCTGAACTTCTAGCAGTTCCCAATCAGTGTGCTTCTGCAACCATTGTTGGAATATCTTCAGAAAATTCTACTTGCATGTGATATTAACGATATTGTTCTATAGTTTGAGCATTCTGTTGGGCCACCTTTCTTTGGATGGAGTACAAATATAGATCTCTTACAGTCAGTTGGCCAGGCAGCCATCACCAAATTTCTAAGAATAGACAAGTAATTGTTTTGAGTGCTTCTTCAGCTGGCTGAACCATTTTAATTGGTATTCCTGCAATTCCTGGAACTTTGTTTTTAACTAATGCTCTCAGTGAAGCTGGGACTTCTTCCTCCTATACCATTTGTTTTTGCTCATAGGAAATGTGGACTCATTCTTTTTGGTAGAATTACACTGTGTATTCTCTCCATTTTCTTTTGATGCTTCCTGCATCATTCAATATTTTGCACATAGGATCTTTTAATATTCCACCTCAAGGCTTAAATGTTTTCTTTAGTTCTTTTATCTTAAGATAATGTTGAGTGTGGTGTTTTCCTTGTTAGTTTTCTAACTCTACTTTCACCTTTCATTGCAAAATTTTATTTTGTCATCTTCAACTGCCCATTGATAGTTTCTGCTCAGTTGTTTGACTTAATTGCTTCTTCCATTTGTCTTAGCTACTCTATGATTAAGAGAAAGTTTCATCCCAGGAAGTGAACTGGCCTTTACCTCACACTCATCTATCAGAATTAAGGGACTGACACATTCCCTTGAACTTAAGGGTAAAAACGGCCTAGTGTAAGAAATAACAGATGACAATTCCTAACCCACAGTTATGGAATTGGTATGTGTGACTTGATTCATACTTCTTGGTTTGAATGTGGCCTGGATATATCATATATTTACTATCAAAATACCCTCCTTGCTCTTATTATGACATGTATTAATCTGGTAGGAATTTATCTTCCTTTGTGAAGCAATGTTATTGAAAATTTTACACCATCATCAACCTCCATTGCTTATGTATTTAGTGTCCAGTCACTTAAAAGTTCAATCTGTACAAGTCAATAATTCATGTGGTTAGAAGCCAGACAATAATTGTATAATTTCCTTATCTCAACAGTGTTCTAAATTCTATGGCATTCTTTAATGTTTATACCATTGTCTAAGTTAATCGATATAAAGAACATCCTTATATCCCATTGGCTTATCAGGTTCTCGATCATAAAATGATAACTGTCTCTCTAAAGTGAACCACAGATATATGAATGGATCTGGGGTTTGGACTTAATTCTAGGCCCAGTATAAAACTAATTAGTTCATATGACATGGCCTTGCTTTATGCCCATCCTCATGAAGAGATCACTGATGATAGGGGTGTTAAAGTAAAGTGTGGGGAACAAACTCGATGGCATCTGGCTATCAGAAGAAATAGTCTGGGGTCATAAAGACATGTCTCAAAACAAGAAGGCATCTAAGAGTCTGCATAAAAGAAGCACACTAATTTGTATGAAGAAATGGTTGTAAATAATAAAATGAAAATCCAAAAGAGAGAATGACAGTTGAAGTACAAGTTCTATTTTCAGGGTCCCCAAATGCATCAAGTCTCGAGGATCCCCTTTGACCATAGTCAAAAGATGTGAATATATTGCATCTCAGCCTTTTGGCTTAGATCAAATGTAAAAGATGTGAATAGACTTGTGATAAGACAAATAATCTGTAAAGTCAATTATGGCTGATGAAATTAGGCTCAATGTAATACCTTATCGTTTGATCTCTATTATAAGTAAGCTTGTGGTGCCAACGTGGCCAAAGACGATAAGAAGGTCTATTGTGACGACATGGCCAATGAACACATGTGATCAATTGAAGGGCAGAAATAGAAAAGGCTTGGCAAGCTCCACCCTTGCTCTCTTGGTTTTGGCTCTTCAGACCAGACAGCTGCCTTGTTCATCCTGTGCAACAGAACCTCCAAGCAATACAACCCATAGGACACCTAAATGTGGACTATGTAGCTGTGAGTTGAGGTTCCTTCAAGTCCTGCTTCGCCACACTCCTGAAGTATACATCTCTTGAGCTGGAGACTGTTGGACTCTGTCATCTGGCTGACTGTGACCTACTTTGCTGTTTGCTGCTTGTGGCTGGATACCCTGAATTGCTCTACAGAGGACTACTCAGCAGCCCTCAAGATTCCAAGAACTGCCAGTCTACTAGCTGTCTCACGCAAGTGAGTTGCACCAAGCCATTGTACTGCTTTACAGATTAGTTAACTGTTTATTTCTTATCTTATATATATCCTTCTCTCTATATAAATATATAAAGAGAATTACTTGTGTCTTGGTTTTATTTCTCTTAGAGAACCCTGCCTGACACAAGTGGTACCAGTAATGCTTCTAGAGAAATAAAATCATAAACATGGGGTTTTTGATTGGTTCTCCAATCTGATTAGTCTTAAGAGCACTGGTGATGCTAATTCTATACCTAAAGCCATGGGTAATTTTGCCACTCCTACTAGTCCATGGTGTGAAATAGCAAAGCTAATAACTAAAGTAGAAGGACCGGTAGTGGGGTGCTGGTTAAAGGAGAGGCTCTGGGAGATCATATGTTTGATATTTTCCAGCAGTTTTGTCAAGATGCCAAATATAGGGAGGCTGGTTGGCTGACCCTCTTTACAATGGACTATGTGATTAAGGAGAGGGAATGCCTCAGGGCCTCAGAAGCATGCCTCAAATGCCAACTCATAGACTTGAAGGCTTCGGCCTGTGCTACAAAGGAGAGCCTTCTTGTCTGTAGTAAAAGAGCTGGCATTGCTGAGACCAGGTCCAAAGTCTCATTATGCGAGTGGCTGAATTACATTGTCAGCTGAATGGCAGATCTAGAGCAGTGTCCGAAGCCAAAGTGAGGACATGGATAGGAAAAAATTGGGACCCTGAAACATGGGATGAGAATATATGGACTGATTATCCAGAAAAAGAGGATATTGTGCCGCTTCTAGAAACAAATGAACCAGCCCAGTCAATAAAGCCACCCCTCCCAGCTGAAGATAGTAATCCACTATTAACAAAACAACCCACACCTGAGCAGATTAACCAAACTTGGCGAAATGCCAAGTTGAGGGAGATGCTGTACAAGATAGTGCTGAGAACACCCAGGAAACACCCTCACCATTGATAGTTTCTGCTAGAGTTGTAACTAAAATTAAGGCAAGGAAAGCCCCTAAGGATGGAGTCAACCTGATTACTCAAGAAGAAGTATGCTATACTCACAAAGAACTGCTAGAGCTTTCAAATACATACAAGCAGAAGCCTGGGGAGTATCCCTGGGAATGGTTACTGAGGGTGTGGGATATTGGTGCAAGAAATGTAATATTAGATCAGTCTGAGTTTCTCGATATGGGACCCCTAAGCACAGACTCTTCTTTCAATGTTTCAGCAAGAGAGGCTAAGAGAGGATCCAACTCATTATTTGGCTGGTTCACTGAGGCATGGGCTGCCAGATGGCCTAGATTAGACCAACTTGAGGTGCCTGACCTAGCTTGGTACACTGTAGAAGAAAGCATCCAAAAGCTGAGGGAAATTGGTATGGTGGAATGGATCTATCAGGATACTCCCACAAACCCCAAAAGAGGGTGTCCTGAGGACATACCCTTCACCACAACCATAGGAACAAGTTTGTGAGGTGGGCCCCAGCATCTCTGAAGACTCCTATAATTGATGTGTTGTGTGCACCAGGATTAACTGTGGGAACTATCTTAAGTGAACTCTGACATTTGCCCACTATGGGGTTGATTGCACTCTGTGGTGACATAGGGCAAGTGTCAGCACTAAATCAACAGAGACAGGGTGGACATGGTTATAATAGACAGCAAGGCTTTCATAGTAATCAAAGCAGCCAGTCTCATGTGGAATTATGGCATTGGCTACTTAGTCATGGTGTCTCTAGGAGTGAAATACATGGGAAATCTCCTAAATATTTATGTGCCCTATATAGGCAGAAGAATGCTGGATCAGGTGAACAGAGGGATAGGCAGTCACGATCACTCAACCAATTCCCAGACCGGAGCATGTTTACAGACCCACAACCCCCTGAATGAGGGGAAGGCCAGGTCCCTTCAAAGAAGGAACCTGCTAATCACCATAGGTTTATGCTGTTAGTCTTTCTTCTAGCCTTCCCCAAAGGGACCTGCGGTCTTTCACAAGAGTGACTGTTCATTGGGGGGAAAGGAAATAATCAAACTTTTCGGGGATTACTGGACACTGGCTCTGAAATGACACTAATTCCAGAGGACCCAAAGTGTTTCAAAGGCCTGCCATTCAGAGTAGGGGGCTTATGGAGGTGAAGGAATTATGGAATTTTAGCTCAGGTACTCCTCACTGTGGGTCTAGTGGATCCCCGAACGCATCCTGTGGTTATTTCCCCAGCTCCAGAATGCATTATTGGAATAGACATACTTAGTAACTGGCATATTGGATCCTCAAACTGTGGAATAAGGGCTATTATAGGGGAAAGGCCAAATGGAAACCATTAGAATTGCCATTGCCTAGGAAAATAGTGATCCAAAAGCAATACCGCATTCCTGGAGGTATTGTAGAGATCAGTGTCACCATCAAAGACTTGAAAGATGCAGGGGTGGTGATTCCAACTACATCTCCATTTAACTCATCCCATTTGGCCTGTAAAGAAGACAGATGGATTCTGGAGAATGAAAAGTGAACTATTGTAAGCTTAACCAGGTGGTGACTCCAATTGCAGCTGCAGATGTAGTCTCATTGCTTGAGCAAATTAATACTTCTCCTGGTACTTGGTATGCAGCTATTGATGTGGCCAATGCCTTCTTCTTGATACCAATCTCAAAGGACCACCAAAAGCAGTTTACCTTCAGCTGGCACTCTTCCACAGGGGTACATCAACTCTTCCACCCTGTGCCATAATTTAGTCCGAAGGAACCTCAATCACCTGTATATCCCACAAAATGTCACACTAGTCCATTATATTGATGACATTATGCTGATTGGACCCACTAAGGAGAATGTATCAAGACTTTAGATTCATTAGTACAGCATCTGTGTACAAGAGGTTGACAAGTAACCCAACAAAGATTCAAGCACCCTCCACCATGTCGAGATATTCCTACTAAAGTGAAGAATAAGCTATTGCATCTGTCTCCCCCAACAATGAAACAAGAGGCACAATGCCTAGTGGACCTTTTTGGACTTTAGAGGCAACATATCCCTCATCTGGGTGTACTACTTCAACCTATTTATCAAGTGACATGAAAGGCCTCCAATTTTGAGTGGGGCCTCGAACAAGAAAAGGCTCTGCAACAGGTTCAGGCTGCCATGCAAGCTGCTTTGTCCCTGGGACCATATGATCCAGCTAATCCAATGGTGCTAGATAGAGGTGTCAGTTGTTGATAAAGATGCAGTGTGGAGTCTTTGGCAAACCCCTATTGGTGAATCACAGCATAGACCATTGGGATTTTGGAGTAAAGTCCTTCCATCCTTTGCAGACAACCACTCCCCCTTTGAAAAACAGCTGTTGACCTGCTACTGGGCCTTGGTGGAGACTGAACACCTCACCATGGGCCAACAAGTCACCCTGAGGCCTGAACTACCCATCATGAACTGGGTATGTCTGACTCACAGAGTCTTAAAGTTGGATGTGTGCAGCAACACTCCATTGCTAAATGAAAGTGGTACATATGAGATCGAGCCAGGGCAGGACCTGAAGGTACAAGTAAGCTGCATGAAGTAGTGGCCCAAATGTCCACAGTCCCCACTCCAGTCACATTACCTTCTCTCTCCCAGTCTGCACCTATGGCCTCCTGGGGAGTTCCTTATGATAATTTAACTGAAGAACAGAAAAGTCAAGCTTGGTTCACAGATGGCTCTGCATGATATGTAGGTGCCACTAGTAAGTGGACAGCAGCAGCACTACAGCCCCTTTCTGGGATCTCCCTGAAAGATAGTGGTGAAGGAAAACCCTCCCAATGGGCAGAACTTCGAGCAGTGCACCTGGCCATTCAGTTCACCTACAAGGAAAAATGGCCAGATGTGAGACTGTATATTGATTCATGGGCTGTGGCTAGTGGCTTGGCTGGATGGTCAGGGACTTGGAAGGAACATGATTGGAAGATTGGTGACAAGGAGGTGTGGGGAAGAGGTAAGTGGATGGGTCTCTCTGAATGGGCCAAAAAAGTAAAAGTAATTGTGTCTCATGTGAAGGCTCACCAAAGGGTTACCTCTGAAGAGGAGGACTTTAACAATCAAGTGGATAAGATGACACGCACTGTGGAGACTGGCCCTCTTCCTTCCTCTGCCACTCCTGTTATTGC
>PVJH01013753.1:23626-43449 GCA_004026705.1 Nesogale talazaci
TGCCCAATGGGCACATGAACAAAGTGTACATGGTGGCAGGGATGGAGGTTATGCATGGGCACAGCAACATGGACTTCCACTCACCAAGGCTGACTTGGCAATAGCCACTGCTGAGTGTCGTATTGTCATCAGCAGAAACCAATGTTAAGTCCAAGGTACGGAACCATTCCTCAGGGAGATCAACCAGCAACTTGGTGGCAAGTTGATTATATAGTACTACTCCCATCATGGAGGGAGCAGCGTTTTGTTCTGACTGGAACAGATACCTATTCTGGATATGGATTTGCCTTCCCTGCACACAATGCTTCTTCCCAAACCACCATTCATGGATTTACAGAATGCCTCATCCACCGTCATGGCATCCCACATAACACTGCTTCAGATCAAGAACTCACTTCACAGCTAATTCAGTGTGCCAGTGGGCCCAAGCCCATGAAATCCACTGGTCATATCATGTTCCTCATCATCCTTAAGCAGCTGGCTTGATAGAATGATGGAATGTGCTCCTGAAGACACAACTGCGATGTAAACTACATGGCAACAACTTGCAGGGCTGGGGCATGTTCTCCAGGAAGCTGTATATGCTTTAAACCAGTGGCCAATATATGGTACTGTGTCTCCAATAGCCAGAATTCATGGGTCCAGGAACCAAGGGGTGGAAACTGGAGTGGCAAAACTCACTATTACTCCTAGTGGCCCACTTGCAGCATTTTTGCTTCCTGTCCCAGCAACCCTATGTGCTTCAGGCCTGGAGTTCTGGTCCCGAAGGGAGGAACTCTCCCACCTGGAAAAACAGCACAGATTACACTGAATTGGCAGCTGAGAATGCCCCCAGGCCACTTAGGCTTCTCATGCCTTTAGATCAACAGATCAGGAAGGGTGTCACTGTACTGAGTAGTGTGATTGACCCAGATTACCAAGAAGAAATTAGACTGGTGTTATATAATGGGGGTAAAGAAGAATATGTTTGGAATCCAGGAGATCCCATAGGCCTACTCTTGGTGCGACCATGGCCTGTGATAAAAGTAAATGGTAAATTACAGCAAACCCATCATGACAGGACATCTAATGACCTGGACCCCTCAAGAATGAAGGTCTGGGTCACCCCACCAGGCAAAAAACTACAACCAGCTGAGGTGATTGCTGAGGGCAAAGGTAATGCAGGATGGATAATAGAAGAAGGTAGCTCTATCTACCAGTTATGACCACGTGATTGATTGCAAAAGCTAAATTTGTGATTGTTCATGCATTTTTTGTACCTTTTCTTTGTTCATGTATGCTTTATCAGCTACAATTGGACTCGGTGTGTTCTCGTTTATATGTATGATAGATGTTTGATGTTAAGTATAAGTTTGATTTCATTGATGTCTGAAAATTTTATATGGCTAAATAATTGTGCACAGGTGCCATGTTGGCAAGGGGTGGATTGTGCCTTGACCTCCAAGCCACACAACCCATGGGACGCCTAATGTGGACTGTGTAGCTGTGAGTTGAGGTTCCTTATATATATCCTTCTATCTGTATAAATATATAAAAAGAATTACTAGTGTCCTGGTTTTATTTCTCTATGAGAACCCTGCCTGACACAATCTCCTTTTTGATCCATTTTAAAACTGATCCACTTTTTAGTATTTTCTGATTTCTTTTTTATTAAGGTTTTTCTATTCATCGTTGTCAGTTTTTGTTTCTTTGCTTACTTGCATGTTTCCAATTTGTGTTTTGTATGATATTCTGCATATGAAATCCAGGATAGGTATCTCTCTAAAGACAGTAGGATTAAAAATTGCCTAGGGACATGTCAGGAGAGGATGGGGGAAATATCGAGCTAACATTAATGAGCAAGAGAAGAAATTGCTTTGAAATTTATTGTGGTCATAAAGACATGTCTTGTTCCAATTTTAGTATATGTGCTGCCGAAGCAAGCACAAAGACATATCTTAAAACAAGAAGCCATCTAAGAGATATCAACTAAGTCTGCATAAAAAAGTATACCAACTTGTATGAAGAAATGGTTGTAAATAATAAAACAAAAATCCAAAGAATGGTATCAGAGATTAAATTATGAAGATGGCACCACTTTTCTTAATATGATTGACCAATTAAAGTATGACATCTGAAGTACATGCCAAAAAACCTTTTAGAAAAATAGTAAGTTTGAGTCTCTTCTGACATTCACTTTGATCTTTTCTTACTTTCTTGTATTTTAATGACCTTTTTGTTTCTTCATATGATGTTCCTGATATCATTACACAGCTCATCATGTCTTGTCATTAGTGTTTAATGCATCAAATATCTCCTTGAGGTGTTCTCAAAATGCAGGTGGAATATGCTTAAGGTCATGTGTTAATTCTTGGGCACTTATATTCATTTTCTTTAACTTCAACCTGAACTTCTATATGAGTAATTGATGGCCTGTTGCGCAGTGGGTCCCAGCATCATGTTAGTTACTGATATTGAACTTCTCTATCATCTTTTCTCAAGGATGTAATTAATTAGGTTTCTGTCTATTGCATCTGCAGAAGTCCATGTTTATGGTTGCCATTTATGTTGTTGAAAAAACGTATTTTCTATGAACAATTGTGTGGTCTTGCAAAATTCTATCATGCAATTCTCATCTTCATTTCTATCAGGAAAACCATCTTTTCTGACTATTTTTGCATTCCAATTAATAATAATAATGCATCTTCATTGCATGTTTTGCCAATTTCAGATTGAAGATGCTGAGAGAGTTATTCAATTTCTTCATCAAAAGCTTTTGCTGTTGGTACATGAATCTAAATCATAGTTACCATGATGGATTTCCTTGAATGGGGATAGATAAAAGCCTATCATAGAAAACATTGCACTTCAAGATCTTTAAATGTCCTTTTTGACTAAGAACAGAAAAAAATGTGAAGATGGTAGAATTGTACAGTGTTTGTTCTGTTGGTCATAGGGACACTGTTGGTCAGAAATGACCCCATGGCAACAGTGAATCTTTCTGCAACCTGGATGCCATATACTTTTCATATAGATCAACTTCTTGGATTATACACATACACATGTACTCTGTCAGACCTATGTATGTGTATGTAGTCCCATACATGTTTGCATCCCTGTTTCAGTTGAGTATTTATCTATGGCTCCACTCTTATTATTTTGTTTGGTTCCATTGGGTCCAATCCGGGTAGCTGTGTTCTGAAATTCCTGGCATAGAGGAGTGTGTGCTTCCAGTGGTTCATTAGCTTGTTAAATCATTTCAATTGGTATTCTATAAATCTACAAATCCTTAGACCCTTGTTTTTGGCCAATGCTTTCAATGCAACTTGAACATCATCCTTCAGCACCATTGGTTCTTGTTCTTTTGCTACCTCCTTGAATGGTGATATGTGGACTAGTTATTTTTGGTACAGTAACTCTGTATATGCTTTCCATGTTTTTTATTCTCCTTATGTCATTCAATATTTTGTCATAGAATCTTTCAATATTGCACCTCAAAGCTTGAATATTTTTCTTCAGTTCTTTCTGTCTAAGATTTGCTAAGGCTGTTCTTCCCTTTTGATTTTATAGCTTTAGGCCTCTGTACATTTCATTATAATATTTTTGCCTTCTGGAGTTGCCCTTTGAAATTTTTTATTCAGTGCTTTGACCTCATGTTGCTTTTATTTGGCTTAGCTACTCTTTGATTAATAGCAAGTTTCAGAGTCTTTTCTGACACCCACTTTGATCTTTTCTTTTTTTTCTTTTTCAATGACCTTTTGCTTTTTTCATAAATAATGACTGTGATGTCCCACACAGCTCACCGTATCCTCTGTCGTAAGTGTTCAATGTGCTAAATCTGCTCTTGAGATATTCCTGAAATTCATGTGGGACAGAGCCAAGATTGTACATTGACTCTAGTAAATGTGTTTGAATTTTCTTCAGCTTTATCACTCATTTACATAGAAGTAATCTATGACCTGTTCCACAGTCAACCTCTGCCATTGTTTAGGTGCTAATTTTGAGTTTCTTCAGAGTTTCTTCCCACAGATGTAGTCAATTTGATTTCTATGTGTTCAATATGGAGAATTTCATATGTAAGGTCATTGTTCCTGTGGTTGAAAAAAAGATATTTGCTCTGAAGTCATTGGTTTTGCAAATTTCCATCATGCAATCTCCATTTTTGATTCTAATATCAGGCCCATATTTTCCAACTACTTTCCTTTATCTTTGTTTCCATTTTTTGCATTCCAATCACCAATAATTATCAATGCATCTTCATTACATGATTGATGAATTTCAGAATGAAGATGTTGGTAGAATTCCTTGATTTCTTTCTCACTAGATTTTATGGTTGTTGCATGAATTTGAATAACAGTGTATTGAATGGGTTTCCTTGAAAGTAAGTAGATATAATCCCATTGCAGACAGCACTGTATTGATTTTTGCAATGTCCTTTTTGAAATAAATGTCACTATTTCTTTTGACTGTGATTCTCAGCATAGTAAATCATCTGATTTTCTTTTTGTTTATTTATTTTTATTTTTAAAATCATTTTATTGGGGGCTCATACAACGCTTATCACAATCCATACATCAACCCTTTGTTTCAAGCATATTTATACACTTGTTGCCATCATCATTTTCAAAACATTTTCTTTCAAATTGAACCCTTGGTATCAGTTCCTCATTTCGCCCCTCCTTCCCTCACCCTCCCTTCTTTACAAACACTTGGTAATTTTTAAATGATTATTACTTTTTCAAGTCTTCTACTGATCGACGTCTCCGTTCACCCACTTTTCTGTTGTCCATCCCCAGGGAGGGGGTTATATGTAGATCATTATAATCCGTTCCCCCTTTCTCCCCTCCCCTTCCCTTCTTGCTATTGTTACTCTCACCACTGGTCCTGAGGTGTTTGTCTGTCCTGGACTCCCTGTGTTTCCAGCTCTTATCTGTACCAGTGTACATGCTCTAGTCTAGCTGAAATTGCAAGGTACAATTGAGGTCATGATAGTGGGCAGAGGAAGAAGTAAAGAATTAGAGGAAAGTTGTATGTTTCATTGGTGCTATACTGCACCTTGAGTGGCTTGTCTCATTCCTGTGACCCGTCTGTAAGGAAATGTCCAGTTGCCTACAGACAGGCTTTGAGTCTTCACTGTGCACTCCTCCCATTCACAATTCATCTGATTTTCTGATTCAAAATGGCCCCAACACCAGGTTTTTTTTTAAGTCCTCTGATGCCTAGGATGTGGATCTTTGTGAGTTCCATTTCATTTTTGGTGACTTTGAACTTCCCTAGATTCACCCTTCACACCTTGCAATTGCTGATCATTGGCTGACATTTACAGTTGTCTCTCCTTACTTTGAATCATGCCCCATCCACAAATGAAGATGTCAAAGACTACACTCCCATAAGCTTTACTCCACTCACATCACCATGATCAACTCCCCTCCAAGAAATTGTCTTGCCACATTCACATTTTGAGAGCCCTCTGGATTGAGGAGCCTATCCTCTGACATTATCGCCCACTATGCCGGATTCTATTCATTAGGCATATAACATCTGACAATTTTTCCAAGTTATGCATAAAGTTTTCAGCAGGTTCTTCCTTTAAAGTGTGTATGTAGTGGGGGGGGGTGAGTCCTTATTCATCATCTGTTCTCAGTCTGCAAGCTATGCTGAAACTGTTCACGTTTAGTGACCATGCTGATATTTGAAATGTCATTGGAACAGCTTCAAACATAAACAAGCCACCACAATCTGACAAGCTGACATTATATTGGGAAAATCCAATGCACAAGATCTCTTTAAAATATTAAAGAGGAAATATAACACTTTCAGGATGGAGTGCACCTAATACAAGCCATGGAATTTTCAATCACCTCTTTTGCATTTGAAAGTTCTACATTGAATAAGAAAGATAAAAAAAAGAGTTGCTACATCTGGATTATGGTATTGGTGAAAGATATTGAAAATATCATGTACTGCTATGAGAAAATGTTCCTGGTCATTAGCCATAAGGGCGATGAAAATTAGAGACCACCTAACACCCTCAATGATAGCCCAATTCAAAAAATCAGAAAGCAACAATTGTCGGAGGGAATATGTTGAGGTAGGAACTCTCTTCTACTGCTGGTGGGCCTGTAGGCGTGGGCAACCATTGTGGAAGTTGATTTGGTGATACCTAAAACAAATGGAAATCAGGCTACCATATGGCGCAGAAGAAGTAAAATAACAGAACACAACCAGACATCTGAGCTCCGAAGTTTCATTGCACTACAGCTCACCATCGCAAAGAATTGGAAACTACCTAAATTTCAGCCAACTGACAAATAAACTAAAAAAACTCTGACACAATGGAGTAATACGCATCCCTAAAGAGCAGTGATGAAAGCAGGAAGCACACTGTCTCATGGGAAGAACTGGAGGACATCATTCTAAGGGAAGGTAGCCGAGCACAAAGGGACAAGCACAACATGAGTCCACTGAGGTAGGCTCAAAAAGTACAATGGGCATCACGGATAAGCTATTTAATGCATAAATCCTGGGTCAAGGTTTAGGACTCTGGCAGGGGTCAGACCCAACCCAGGCATGCATATGGCGGTAACTAAAGAGTGGGAGAGGGCAAAAAAGAAGATGTGGATAGTGGGGGAACAGGGCAGTAACCCATGCACCCATAGGGAGGGTATTGTTTATGTCTCCATAGGAGAGAGAGAGAGAAACCAGACCTCAATCTGTTGCACTGAACCTTGAAGGCAAAATACCTGCATGAAGTAGCAAGTGAACAGAAAAGTCTGCAGGACTGGCCCCAATCACAGCTACATCAACTGCCTCCCCAGAAGAATGCACTACAGAGGACAGCATTGAAGATACAGCCCAGGAAGAGTGGAGGTCTGCCCAGATCACAAGCAGGAAACTATGAGGAAGAGCTAGAGTGAGAGAACGACATTTTGGCCCACCAAATCTTGAGGATTACATTCCTGCTTAGAGCAGCCAATGTACAGAGAGGACCATAGGGCCAACCCCACCAGGAGACACAGTACCCCCCTTACTGACACACAGCACTAAGGGGTACTGCACCAGAGACAGTGTGGGAATTGTGCCCAGTCTGACACCCCACACATCTCACCCCACTATCCACAGACACACCAAGGTGTAACATGAAAGGAGTGCAAAACAGAAGTAAGTGGAGAAAAGCAACAAAATCCCAAAAGAAATGGAGTTCAAAATCAGTGGGTTTGGCTGGGCACCTCAAATGAAAGACATTCATAAGGGTCAGCAGACAGACCTGGGTTTTCCCCCTCCTCATGTCTATCGATTTAAGAAAGGCAGGATGAACAATCTACAGGAGAAAACAATAGAATGACAGTTTCAGGGAGACATGGGAAAGGAGAAGGTGGGAGAAAGGAAGGTGAGAACCAACAAACCTAGAGACAAGACAACAACAAGAGATCCACAATCAGTGGCAAGAATGCTTAGGATGCTTGATGGGGTTTGATCAAGTACTGAATGAAGGACGAGCTGAATGAAGGTTGAATGTGATAGTGGTATGAGAGTAAAGTAAAAAGAATAGAGGAAAGAACTAGGAGGCAAAAGACATTTACAGAAGTATGAATATAGGTGTGTATATATAAGTAAATATATTAATATATAGCGATAAGGATAAAATCCTATGGATATATATTTGTAGGTTAAGTATTAAAATAGCAAATGGACACAGGGCCTCTACTCAAGTACTCCCTCAGCATAAGATCAGTTTGTTCTAATAACCTGGCATTCTGTAACATTCACCTTCCAGGCATGATCTTTGAAGTCAAAATGGACAAATAAGCAAATGGTGGTGAAGAAAGCTGAAGGTGCCTAGATATTAAAAGCTATAGTGTCTGGGGTCTTAAAAGTTTGAAGTTAAACAAGTAGCCATCTATCAGGGAAGCAACAAAACCCACATGTAATAAGCACAAGAGCCTGTGTAATCACAAGGTATTGACAGGATTTGATATTAGGCATCAGAAGACTCAAAAGCAAACAACCATGTTGATAAGAATGAGGGAGGTGAAATGGAGAGCCATTTGGACATCCCCTCCCAGAAGGGTCACAAAGGAGGGATAAGACAGCCAGAGTACACACAACATTCCTCTACTTTTTAATGCTTCCTTACCACCAGTCACTTAATATCATGATCCCAGTTCTACCCTAAGGATTGTGCTAAACTGGAGTATGCTCATACATACAGATAAGAGTTCTTTTGTCGAGGATGACTGATTAACACGTACCAGAGGAACTCCACAGGAGAGCCAAAGAGAAGGAAATTCCACAGTGTTGGGTCACAGGAGATCATAAAGATAAGTAGTAATAGACCCAGTAATTTTTGAGAAGCTGGGGGCTTTTGGACTATCTAGGTAGAGTCTGACCAAGGCTTAACCTTAGCCCCACCACAGTCTCAGCCATAATCGGGCTCCTTTGGCCAGTCCAAGGGCTTTACTTCAACACAGCCACAGCTTAACACCGCCTCTGGTCAGGGTTTAAACCCTTCTAGTCACACAGTCAGGTGCTTGTGGCTCAGTGATATCTTTACTTTTGTTTTTCTCTCTGTTCTCTGCTCCCTCTCCCCGCCCCCGACAGTTTCAACAGACTGTTTTTTTTCCCCTCTTCCCTTTCTTCTCACACACCACCACCAAACCCCAGGCCACTCCCCTTCACCTAGGGCAATTACACCCACCTTCCTCCCAGCTGGTGGAGTGCCCACACTCTATGCTGAAACACAGGACTGGGGGAAGTGCTGCCACCTGCCACAGAGAAACTCATGCCTATACTTCAAGACCTTTTAAGTGGTTGGGGGGAAATCCCGACCACCCTTTCAGGTCTTCCACTTGATTGGAGAAGCCTCTGGCCACCTACCACAGTGTTCCACATAGCAGGGGGAGCCCCTACCCATCTTCTGTGGTACCACGTGGCTGAGGGAACTTCCTCCCCCCTGCTGTAGTATCTCACAGCCTAAGGCAGCTCCGACAACACTCTCCAATGCTCTATGCTGCTACAGAAACCGCTGCCTGACCTATGAGATGATCTAGCAAACTAGGGAAATTCCATACACCATCCACACACCATCCATACACCAATCAGGCACACCCACTGCCCTCTATGGCACTACCAAGATAAATAGAGAAGAGTCTTCTCAGACAAGGAAAGTCTAAAAATATATGTTACAAGAAACCCAGTCCTACAAAAGATCCTTGCCAATCCAGTATGGGCAGAAGAACAGCAATCATCAAGCAAAATTAGAGACTGCCACATAGAACAATCCCACCCACAGGGAAACAAAGAGAAAAAAGCCCCCAAGATAGCATTGACTCAAGGGTGTAAAGAAGGCAAGAATGAAGCACATACACACACACATGCATAGCACACTGATAAGAAAGGGAGATAGGAAAATACCTCCACAACACAAAAATGCCAACACAAAAATGCCATCCCAGAGTCCACAGATGGATGTAGTAACCTTCAATATCAATGGACTGCACTTAGACATTAAAAGGTAAAGGCTAGCAGACTAGCTTAAAAAGCACAACCCATGAATATGCTGCCTACAAGAGACACATCTCAAGATTACAGAAAAAAAGGCTGAGAATCAAAAGCTGGAGAAAAATATACCAAGGAAATGGCAATTAAAAAAGCCAGGGTGCTAGCCATAACAAGAGATAAGGAGCAGCACTATATAATGCCCAAGGAAACAGTAGACTAAGGACCAATGAGTGCAATAAATATATATGCATCCAACAAGAGACCCATGAAATTCATTAATCAAACACTCCAAAAGGTGGAAAAATAAATTACAGACTCAATCATTAGCAGGTGATTTTAATATGGCACTATCTGAGAAAAATAAATCACAGGGAAAGAAGCTTAACAAGGAGGCTACAGATCTAAACATTACAATTAGACAACCTGATCTGATGCATATTTTCAGAGCTCTCATGTCAGAGGACCATCCTCTAACACATCATCATGGGTCCGATAGGCCGAATTTACAGAGATAATAAAGATCATTGTAAAGTCATAGAAAATATGAGAGATAGAAATAATGGGGTCAGACACATTTTATGGTAACATGCTCATCTTCTGAGTAGCCATGATCTCAACAGCCAGGCAGGAAACTGGGGGCCAGGGAGAGACCCAGGCAGAGACAAAGTTTATTACTGATCAGGGATTATATAAATTTGGGGGGGCTTGATTACAGGTAACCTCACGTCACAGGAAGGGATTGCACTATGGGTTATACAGCAACGAGGAGGGAGGGCATGGGAATACACATGCAATAGGAAAGGGAGGTACTGGGTTTTTACATGTGACAAGATGGGCAGTCCCTTAGATTCATGATGGCAGCCTAACCTTGATTGCCTTTTGGCCTGGAGACTTGATTTAGTCAAAGCTTTCAAGGGAAGTGACCCACTGCCCTAACAGCACGGAGTCAGCCCTATCTTTTGTGGAAAGGCAATGGCATCTGGATGGCTAGAGCCTTGAAGGAGAATATCTCTAAGCATCTGACCTCCCACCAAAGACTGACAAACAGCTTCTAATATTTGGTTAATCCATTGGAGGAGATTTAATTGTGGAAATGTCTTATATTCTTCCCATACTCTTCACCTGTGATAGGTAGGTTTATCGTGCCAATCTGGCCAATAAACACATGTGGGATTGATAAGGTCACAGAAGGGCAAAGCAGTAAATGACTTGGCAAGCCTCACCTGTATTTTGCTCTCTGATGATCAGACCAGTGTGTGACTGCCTTAGCTAGTTCTCTGCCTCAACTTGCGAACTATTCCACCTGTGGGACACCCAACCAGGGACCTTGTCGCTAGAGCTTAAGATTCGTTTGTGACCTGTTTTGCCACATTGCTAGTGTATATATATTGCTTGAGCTGGGAACTGTTTGATCCTGTCATCTGGCTGACTATTGGTGACGCGGCCTGCTGTTTATTGCCTGTGGCCAGATTGCCTGCATTGCTCTATGGTACACTGAACTGTCTGCTTCCTTGACCTTGAATGTACTCATGAGTTGAAGGACTTCCAGTATATTAACTTTTTCACAGAAGTGAATTGAACAGAGCCCTCTGTACTGCTGTGTGGACTAATTAGCTGTTATTTTCCTTCATGCTGCATGTGTGTGTGTGCGTGTGCACTGGTTTTGTTTCTCTAGAGAATCCTAACACACCACCCAAATGTCAAAAAATTCACATTCTTTTGAAGCCCACATGGCATATACTTGAAAATTATCCAGATGCTGGGACACAATTTGAATCTGTGTAAATTCAAGCACATAGAGATACAGGCTTCTCTCTCTCTGACCACTATGCCAGAAGGCTAAATATCAAAAAAGGACGATGATCAAAGCAATGGCAAACAACTAGAGGATAACAAATTCTCTCCTGAAAAAGGAGTGGGAACTGGCCCAGATGAGAGGTGAAATTAGGCAGTTTCTAGAAACCAGCGAGAATGAGAATATGATGTACTAGAACATTTGTGACAGAGCTAAGGAAGTTATCAGAGGAAGTTTGATAGTAATTCATGCACACATGAAAGAGAGAAACTTATGATTGATGTGCTGACATAAAACTTACAGCAATTGGAGCAGAGCCAACAAGACAACCCTACTTATAGAAAAAGAAAAGAAATTATCAGAATCAAGGCTGAGATTCATGAGAGGGAAAACAAGAATTCTATGGTTAAAAATTAATGCAGCTAAAAGATAGTTCTATAAAATGAATAACAGGATTATAGACCACTGGCAAACCTAACCAACGAAAGGAAGGAAAAAAATTTCAATAGCAAGGATGAGGAATGAAACAGGGAGCCTTACAATGGACCCTAATGAAATCAAAAGGATAGCTACATTGGTCTGTACTTAAATGAATACAACTACTTATAAAACATGGAAAAACACATGGAAAAAAATCCCTCCCTAGAATATCCCAGATGGACATCAAGAATCTCAACAGACCCAGAGCAATACAAGAAATAGACAAGGTATCAAGGGATTACCAACAAAAAATATTATATAGCCACAGTGGTCAAAACACTGCAGTATTGGTAAAATGACAGGTTCTGAGGTCAATGGAAAAGAACTGAAAACCCAGAAATGAGAGCATCAGCATACAGACAACTGATCTTTGACTAGAATGCCAAAAATATCAAATGGGAAGTGGTGCTGGAAAAAAATGGATATCTACATGCAGAAAAATGAAGCAAGACCCTTACTTCATTAAACACACTAGAATAAATTCAAACTGGACCACAGACCTTGATGTAAAACCCCACACTATTAGGGACATCAATGAGAGAATTGGGAAAAACCTGAGAAGTTTGGTGCAGGGACTACATAGGCTATCAGAAAGAGGGAAGGGCATAAATACAGATGAGTCACAAATTGACAAGTGGGATATATTGAAGATAAAACATCTGTGTACACAGAAAGACTTTACTAAGAGAGTAATAAGAGAGCCCACTGACTGGGAAAACATCTTTAGCAATGACACATCAGACAAAGGTCTTATTACTAAAATCTACAATACTTTGCTAGCTTACAAAAAGAAAACTAATAAACCACTGAAGAATTGGGCAAAGGACCTGAACAGAAGTTTCACAAGGGCAGACATTTGAATGGCCAATAGACGTGTGAGAAAATGTTCCTGGTCATCAGCCAGAAGAGAAATGCAAATTAAAACAACTCTGAGATAATACTTAATACCCTCAACGATCATCCAATTGAAAAAAAATCATAAAGTAACAAGTGTTGGAGGGGCTGTGGACAGACAGGAACTCTTGTCCACTGCTGGTAGACGTGTAGGTATGTACGACCACTATGTAATTCTATTTAGCAATATCTAAAACAGATTAAAATCAAACTACCACACGACCCAGAAATTCTCCTACTGCGCATATACCCAGAAGAGGCAAGAGACAAACCATATCCAGACATCTGTACGCCATTCTTCATTGCTGCATGGTTAATAAGCGCAAGGAGTTGGAAACAACCCAAATTTCCATGAATGCATTAAAAGGCCATGGTACACACATACAGTGGAGTACTATACATCCCTCTAACGCAGCGCTGAACACTTGAATCGCATTGCCGCATGTGAAGAGTTGGAGGAAATTATACTAAGAGAAGTAAGCTAAGCACAAAAGGACAAGCACTTCATGAGTTTGCTGAGATAAGCTTAAAAATAGAAAAGGGGCGTAGGGGAAAAACTACTCTATACATAAATTTCTGGGGTCCTGGTACTATGGCATGAGCCAAACCAACTCTAGGGATACATATGACAGTCAACTAAAAAGGAGGGGAGACAAAAGGGGGAGAGAGAGATGGTTATAGGGGGAATAGGACACTAACCTATCCAAGGGGAGGATGCTGTTTATATCTCCACAGGAAAGAGAGAGAGGGACCAGATTTGAATCAGGTATTGCAAGACATGAATGCAACCAGAAAGAAGTAGTATACCAATAAATAAGCCTGTGCAGCCCACCCCAATTCCAACTATGTGGAAACCCCCCTCCTCCCCAAGAAGAATTCACTTCACAGGACAACACTGAAGCTACAGGTCAGAGAGAAGGAAGTGTCTGATCAGAGCAAATGAAGAGGGAAGGAGAGTGGAACTCATCCTGGCCCACGAAGTTCCGAGAACAGTATTCCTGCTCAGAGCACCCAATGCACAAGGAGGGCTATGTGGCTAGCCCTACCAGGAGACATGACATCCCTAACTGACCCATAGCACTACAGGGAGAACACTGGAGGAATAATGCAGGAATTGTGCCTAATCTGACCCCACCACATGGGGGTGGAATGCTAAAGGTGTACAACAGCGCAGCAAGGGGAGCAAAACAATGAAGTTCCCAGGGAATACCAAAAATAGACTTTGGGGCCAGGGCATGGCACCCCATCAGATTCGACTAGAAAACATTCCTAAAGGTCAATAAACAGACTTGGAACTATTTATAGGCTTTTCTTTTTTGTCATTGGGTTTTTATTGTTGCTATTTGAGGTTTTGTTTTGTTTTGTTTTCCTCGGTCTTATTTTTGTGCTTATTAATGGCTTTGCATTTCTATCCATATAAGTTAGGTGGGATAAATAGTCTAGAGGAGAAGACAATGAGACTGACTATTTCAGGTGGGGACATAGGCGAGGGGGAGGCAAGGGAAAGGAAGTGGGGTGTTAACAAACCCAGAGACAAGGGAAAAACAAGTGATCTAAAAATCTATGGTGAGGAGGGTATAGGATACCTGATGGGACTTGATCAAGGGCAATGTAACTGAGAGAAATTACTGAAACCCAAATGAAAGTCAAACATGGTCATGGGACAAGAGCAAAGTAAAAGGAAATAGAGGAAAGAACCAGGAGGTAGAAGATATTTATAGAAGTCTAAATAAAGTCATGTATATATATGTTAATATATTTATGTATATGGAGAAATATATCTATGTACATATATTTATAAGTTTAGTATTAAAGTAGCAGATAGAAATTGAGCTTCTACTCAAGTATTCCTGCAACAGAAGAACACTTTGTTCTAATAACCCACATTCCATGATGCTCACCTTCCCTACAAGATCGCTGAAGACAAAATGGGTGCATAAGCAAATGTGTTAAAGAAAGCTGATGGTGGCTAGCTACCAAAAGCTATAGTATCTGGAGTCTTAAAGGCTTAAAGGTAAACAATTGGCCATCTAGCTGAGAAACAACAAAGCCCATGTAAAAGAAGCACGTCATCCTGTGTGATTGTGAAGTGTCAATGAGATCAGGTATCAGGCATCAAAGACCCAGAAAAAAAGTCCTATCAATGTGAATGAGGGGGAGCATGGAGTAGAGACCCAAAGCCCATTTGTAAACAATTGGACATCCCATTACAGAAGAGTAGCAAGGAAGTGGCAAGCCAGTTAGGAGAGCTGTATAACAGTATAGCAGTCAGTGCAGTATGATACAGACAAAACATACAACTACCTTCTAGTTCTTTAATGCTTCTTTTCCCCACTGCCATGTTGCCGATTCCACCTTACAAATCCAGCTAGACTAGAGCATGTACACTGGTACAGATAAGAGCTGGAAACACTGGAAATCCAGGACAGAGATTAATAGACAGACTTAGAAAACACAACCCCTCGATCTGCGGCCTAAAGGAGACACATCTTAAGAGCACAGAAATATATATATATATATATATATATATATATATATATATATAGAGAGAGAGAGAGAGAGAGAGAGAGAATCAAAGGCTGAAGAAAAACATATTAGGCAAACAGCAATTCGAAAAAAGCAGGGGTAGCAATCCTAATCTCAGATAAAATTGACCTCAAAGTGCAAACCATAAAAAGTTAAGGAAGAATACTGTATAATGTTCAAGGGAAGGGTAGAGAATGAACCAATAAGCATTTTAAACATATATTCCCTGAAGGAGAGACCCACTGAATACATCAGGCAAACACTCCAAAAAATGAAAAAAGAAATTATAGCCTCACAATTATGGTGGGTGACTTCAATACACCACTCTCTGAAAAAACAGATCACAGGGAAAGAAACTCAACAAGGAGGCAAGAGATCTAAATGCTAAAATTAGACAATTTGATTTGGTAGATATTATAGATTTTTTTCATCCAAATAAAAAACAATTTACATTCTTTTCATGCTCACATGGAACTTATTCAAAGATAGGCCACAGGTTGGGATATAAGGCGAATTTACATAAATTTAAGCACATTGATATCATATAGAACTTTTTCTCTCAGACCACTGTGCCATAAGGTTGCAAATCAACAAAAGGAAGATGAAAATAACTAAAGAAAACAATTGGAGAATGAATAATTCTCTGTTTCAAAAGGAGTGCATACTGGCCCAGATCAGAGATGAAATTAAAAAATGTATAGAAACCAATGAGAATGAAAACACAACATACCAAAACTTATGGGACACAGCAAAGGCAGTCTTCAGAGGAAGTTTCATAGCAATGCATGCACACCTGGCAAAGGAAGACTGTCTCATAACTGATATGTTGGCACAGAATTTACAACAACTAGAGCAGAGCTAGCAGGACAATCCCACTAATAGGAAAAGAAGTAATAAAAATCAGGGCTGAGATCCAAGAGAGGGAAAATAAGAAATCAATGGAAAAAAATAAGGCTGCTAAAAGTTGGTTCTTTGAAAGAATTAACAAAATTGACAAACTGCTGGCAGACTTAACCAAAGAAAAGAGGGACACAATTTCAATAGCAAGAATGAGGGGTGAAAGAGGGGACATCACACCTGAATCTAATGAAATCAGTTGGGTAATTACACAGTACTACAAAGGTCTGTACCCCAATGAATTCAACAACTTGGAAGACATGGACAAATTCTTGGAAAAACAATCCCTCCCTAGATTATCCCCAAATGGATGTCAAGAATCCCAACAGACCCATAACAATAGAAGAAATAAGTACAATACACCCAAATACAGGATGATCGTTCATGTAACCAACAGGGACATCATCTGCCAGATTGCTTATGCCCGTATAGAAGGGGATATGACTGTCTGTGCAGCTTATGCTCACAAGCTTCCCAAGTATGGGGTGCAGGTTGGCCTGACCAATTATGCTGCAGCATATTGTACTGGCCTGCTGCTGGAGCACAGGCTTCTTAATAGGTTTGGCATGGACAAAATCTATGAAGTGGAGGTGACTGGAGATGAATACAATGTGGAAAACCTTGATGGTTAACTTGGTGCCTTCACCTGCTATCTGGATGGCAGCCTTGCCAGGACTACCAATGGAAATAAAGTATTCAGAGCTCTGAAGGAGGCTGTGGACGGAGGCTTATCTATCCCTCATAGTACCAATTCCTTGGTTATGACTCAGAAAGCAAGGAATTCAATGCAGAAGTGCATCGAAAACACATCCTCGGTCCGAACGTCTCAGACTACATGTGTTACCTAGTGGAGGAGGATGAAGATGCTTACAAGAAACAATTTTCTCAATACATAAAGAACAACATCACTCCTGACATGATGGAGGAGATGTATAAAAAAGCACATGTCACCATACGAGAGATTCCTGTTTATGAGAAGAAGCCCAAGAGGGATGTTAAAAAGAAGAGATGAAATCGTCCCAAAATGTCTCTTGCCCAAAAGAAAGATTGGATAGCTCATAAGAAGGCAAGCTTCCTCAGAGCTCAGGAACAGGTGGCAGAGAGCTAAACCAAACCATAATTTTCCATGAGGATTTATTACATAAATAAAATAAACTATTTACCAAGCAAAAAAAAAATAGAAGAAATAGATATGATTTAAATTACCAACCAAAAAATAACCCGAACCATGTGGATTTATAGGAGAATTCTACCAAGCATTCAGAGAAACACTAGCATCAATTCTACACAAACTCTTCCAAATACAGAAAAAGATGTCAAACTCCTGAACTCCTTCTATGAAGCTAGTATAACACTGTAACCAAAACTGGGCTAGTATCCCACAAGAATTGAGAACTACAGACCAATATCTCTAATGAATATTGATGCAAAAATCCTTAATAAAAAACTGGCCAATAGAATAGAAAAGTATATAAAACAAATAATTCACCATAACCAAGTGGGATTCATACCCAGGATGTGGGGTTGGTTCAACATACGAAGAACCATTAGTATCATTTGCCACATTGACATGAAAAACTATTAACAACCACATGATGATATCAATAGATGTGGAAAAAGCATTTGACAACACCCAATACCAATTCCTGTTTAAGACACTCAAGCAAATAGGAATAGAAGGAAAATTCCTCAAGACAATACAAGCTATAAATAAAAAAACAACAGTCAACTTGATAGTCAATGGAGAAAAGATGAACACAATCACACTGAAAAAGGGGATCAGACAAGGATGTCCCTTGTCCCCATTCTTATTCAATATCATACTGGAGGTTTTAGATAACAGCATAAGGCAAAGAAAAGACAAAAGAAAAGGAAGAAGTGAAATTATCATGATTTGCAGATGATATGATTTTATATATGAAAAAAACCCAAAAGCTCCACAAGGGGAGTACTCGAAACAATAGAGGAGTATGGCAGGGTGGCAGGATACATGATCAATAATCAGAAGTTGATCAGACTGCTAAACACATCAGATAAGACCACAGAAGAGGAGATTTAAAAAAGAGGTTACCTTCACAATTGCCAAGCACAAATTGAAATATCTAGGAGTATACCGGACTAAAAAGAACAAGATCTATATGATGAAAATTACAGAATAAGAAACCAAGAGTGACTTCAATAATTGGAAAAATATCCCATGCTTGTGGATCAGAAGACTCAACATAGTAAAGATGACAGTTCTACCTGAGGCACTATATAAGTTTAAAGCAATACCAATGCAATTACCCTCATCCTTCTTCCAGGAAATGGAAAAAATGACTACCAAGTTCATACGGAGAGGGAAGAAGGCCAGAATTAGCAGAGATCTCCTCAAAAAGAAGGACACCATGGGAGGGTTTGCTTTTCCTGACTTTAGCACATACTGTACAGTCACAGTGGTCAAAACAGCATGGTATTGACATAATGATAGATACTAAGGCCAATGGAAAAGAACCAAAAACTCAGAAATAAATGTATCAGCATACAGACAACTGATCTTTGATAAGGGTCCAAAATATGTCAAATGAGAAACAGATACCCTTTTCAATAAGTGGTGCTGAAAAAAAATGGATATCTACCTGTAGAAAAATGAAGCAAGACCTTTACCTCACTCCACGCACTAGAATAAGCTCAAGTTGGATAACAGACCTTGAATTAAAACCCCAAACTATTAGGGCCATCAATGAAGGAATTGGGACTTAGAACATTGGTACAGGGATTACATAAGCTATCAAAAATAGGGAAGGACACACACACAGAGGAGGCACAAATAGACCAGTGGGATATACGGAAGATAAAACACCTGTGCACATCGAAAGAATTGACCAAGAGAGTAATAAGAATGCTGACAGACTGGGAAAACATCTTTAGCAATGACTAATTGGATAAAGGCCTAATTACTAAAATCTACAATACCTGATAGCTTCCAAAAAGAGCAAAATTAACTGCCCACGGAGGAGGTGGGAAAAGGACCTAAACAGAAGTTTCACAGAAGCAGAAATCAGAATGACCAGAAAACATATGAGAATATGTTCCCAATCATTAGCTATAAGAGAAATGCAAATCAAAACAAGATACCACCTAACACTGTCAAGGATAACCCAATTCAAAAAATCAGAAAACAACAAGTATTGGAGAGGCTGTAGGGAGATAGGGACTCTTTTCACTGCTGGTGGACCTGTAGGTAAGTACAGCTACTATGGAAATCAATTTGGAGATATCTAAAATGGATGGAAATTGAGCTACCCATATGACCCAGCAATCTCCCTACTGGGCATATACCCAGAAGAGACAAGCAACAATCCACGACCAGACATCTGTGCCCCAATGTTCATCGCAGCACAGTTCACAATGGCAAGGAGTTGGAAGCAATCCAAATTCCCATCAACTGACAAATGGATTAAAAAGCTGTGGTACATACATACAATGGAGTACTATGCATCGCTGAAAAGCAGTGATGAACACATGAAGTACATCATCATGGGAAGAGCTGTAGGAAATTATGTTAAGTGAAGTTAGCCAAGCACAAAAGGACATGTACAACATGAGTCTACTGAGGTAAGCTAAATAATAACCAAAAAATGCAAAAGGGGCATCGAGAAAAATTTACTGAATACAGAAAATCCTGGGGGAAGGCCCAGGTAGTACAGCAGGGACCAGAGCATTTCCAGGGCTATACATGGTAATCAACTAGGGGGGACAGATGGTGAGA
>PVJH01013753.1:43549-59466 GCA_004026705.1 Nesogale talazaci
CCCCCCCCCCCCCCCCCCCCCCCCCCCCCGTTCCAGGAGAGAGTGCTTTGAAGGACAACACTGAAGCTGCAGCTTGGGGAGCAAGATATACCTAACCAGAGCACACATGAACAAATAAAGGGGGAGGAAGAGAGAATGGAGTGCATCCTGGCTTTCAGGACAATATTTCTACTCAGAACAGCCGATGCAGAGAGGATCATGTGGTCGGCCCCGCTATGAAATATGGCTTCTCTCACTGACTCAAGGCTCTGCAGGGCCAACAGTGGAGAAACAGGATCAGGATTGTACCGTCTGACCCAGCCACGCATGGCAAAAATCTAAGGGTGTGCAACAGAACATGGAGTTCCAGATGGAATACCAAGGATATACTTTGGGGCCAGGGTGTGCCACCACATCAGACTCAACAGAGGGGCACTCCCAGAGGTCAAAAAACAGACCCTGAACTATTTACAGGTTTCTATTTTGTTATTTTTACATATTCATTGTATATATACATATATTTACACTATATATATATATGAATTTCTTTCTTGTTATCATTTTAGTTTTCTAGGTTGTTTCACCTTAGGATGCATGTGTTTTTTGGACATATTTTGATCTCTCCAGGTCTATCTAGATAAGATAGGCTGGATGAACAGTGTGGAGGGAAAATGAGAGGACTGATGTTTCATGAGGCGGGGGCCATGGGAGATAGGGAGGAGGGGGAAAGGCGGTGCTGTTGACCAGTCCAAGAACAAGGGAATAACAAGGGATTCAAAATCAATGACAAGGTGGGTATGAGAGGCACAATAGGGGTTGATCAAGAGTAATGTAACAAAGAGAAAAATTTGAAACCTAAATGGAGAATGAGCATGATAATGTAAAAGAAAAGTAAAAGAAAATAGAGGAAAGAACTGAGTGATAAAGGGCATATAAAGAGGTCCAAATAAAGGCATGTACATAGGTAAATATATTTATATAGGCTGATGGCGAAATAGATCAACCATGCATATACTTATAGGATTAGTATTAGGACAGCAGATAGACATTGGACCTCCACACATGTACTTCCTCAGTGCAAGAACATTTTGTTCTATTAAATTGGCATTCCATAGTGCTCATTTTCCTGACATGACCAGACCAGGCAGATGGTGCCTGGCTATCAAAAGATCTAGTGTCTGGGGTCTTAAAGGCTTGAAAGTAAACAAGCAGCCATCTAGCTGAGAAGCAATAACATCCATGTGGAAGAAGAACACCAGCCTGTGTGACCACAAGTTGCCAACATGATCAGTTATCAGGAGTTAAGAACTAAAAATCATAACATTGCATGTTCACCTCCCTGATATGACTGCTGACAACAAATGGGTGCATAAGCAAATGTGGTGAAGTATGCTGATGGTGCCCGGCTATCAAAACATATAGCGTCTGGGGTCTTAAAGACTTGAAAATAAACAAGTGGTCACTTGCTCAGAAGCAACAAAGCCCACATGGAAGAAGCACACCAGCCTGTGTGACTACGAGGTTTCAAAGGGAGCAGGTGTCAGGCATCAAAGAACTAAAAATCGTATCATTAGAAAGGAGGGGGAGCACTGAGTGGAGACCCAAAGTCCATCAATAGGTGAAGCAGCACCCCCTTCACAGAGAAGTTGCAGGGAGGTTGCACCGGTCAGGGTACGGTGTGGCAACAATGAGGTATGTAACTTTCCTCTAGTTCCCAAATACTTCCTCCCACCCACTATCATGATCCCAGTTCTACCTTGCAAACCCGACTAAACCAAGGAATGTACACTGGAGTCAGAAACATGGGAAATTCAGGATAGATTATCTCTTCGGGATCAGTGGTGGGTGTGGTGATACTAGGAGGGTGGAGGGAGGGTGACGTTGTCTTTCTGGAATATGGACAGTGGAGAAGTGGGTGAAGGGACACAGTGGACTGAGTACAATATGAAAAGTAATAACAATGTGTAAATCATTAAAGGTTAATAGGGGAGGTGGAGGGGGTTAGTGGGAAGGAAGGGCAAATATGGGGAGCTAGTACTGGGGACCTAAATGGAGGGAGGATGTTTCTGGGGTGATGATGGCAATAGGTGTGCAAATGTGGTCTGCATACAATTGATGTGTGTGTTGGTTGTGATGTGAGTTGTATGGACTTCCAATGGAATAATTTAAAAAAAAAAGAGGTGGAAAAAGGAGCTTATACCAAGGACTCAAGTAGTAAATATTTAGAAGTGAAGATGAAAACATGTGTACAAATGTGCTCGATATAAGGTATGTATTGAATGGTATAAAATCTGTAAGAGGTCCCAATAAAATTATTGGGAAAAAAAGAGGAAAACCCCCCGCCTCCAACAAATGAATTGGCAAAGGAGTTGGAACAATTGGTTCAAACATCACAGTAACTGTGAGCGTGGTACAAGACTGGGTAGTGTTTTGTTCAGGGGTTCAGAGGGTTGCTATGTCAGAGTCATTCACTGGGACCTAACAACCACAACTCCAGCATGTAAGAGCTGAAGAACCACCAGTTCCAACAACTCAGTCTGATATAAAGCCACTGAAGTGGCATTATCAGTCATTTAAAGACTAAAGTTCTGACTGAAGATATGATGCCATTCAGTCACCAGGGAGTATCCTGTGATTGAAAGGCATGGTGAGTGAGAGAGGCCAACCATAGGTATCTTCCACATGGGGAAGTTGCCAGCATTTCTTATGCCCCTTGCCAGTATGTAGCAAGAGCTGGATGTGAATGAGATCTCACCAGTTTCATGCACTCAGAGAAGGTTTTAAACCAGAGTTAGAGGTGATCTTCCAACAGCTCTTGTTATCATGCTTCCCAAGCTCACAGATGTCCTTCAGGAGTTTCCAGTGCTTTCTCTTCACTTTCTCAGATTGAAGAAAAGAAGTAATAGCTTTATCATCTAACTGCTTTCACCCTGCAATCTATGTCTGTTCTCCAACTCTAAATCTCCAGTCGTTCTGCAGGCAGCTGCAGCCTAGAAGTGCACAGTCCCAAAGGTCATCTCAAAGGCAAAGTTGCCCTGATTCTTTGTTGTTCTCACAGTCATGCTGATGATCTCAACACCAACCCTGCTTCCTTGACAAAAAATGTAGCACCAAAACTTCTGTACTAAATCCATCTCAGCCTAAAACACCCGGAGTAGGTTTTTGCCCTTCACTGGACCTTGATAGTCGCAATGTGAGATAGGGGCAGTCATGCTGGCAATCCAGTTCTACAGGCATATAATGAATGCAAACTACATAATTTGATGCTGTACTGGGAATTGTAACTCTAGTAACTATGAAGAACGGTTGGGCATGGAAGCACGCCCCGCCACAGTAAAGGTAATAGAGGCTTCGGGATTCCTCCCTCACTAGCCCAGCAGTTTGAAGAAGGAGAGGTATGTAGACAGACTTGGAGAGAGATGTAGAAAGGCAGACTTTGAAGCCTCGCTCTATTACTAACAACAGAATAAACTTGGCCAAGTTGCTTAAGCTCACTGAGGCTGTTTCTTTATGTTCTCTCTACTGTTTTTGCTCACCTGTGTGCCCCTTATCTCTTAGCCTTCAAGACACAGGACAAATATCCTCTTCCTTCGCATCCCTCTAATGCTTCTGCTCTGTGATAACCTCTCTTGTAAACCTTTCCTCTTGGTTTAAAGGAAGTGTTCAATGGATTCAATTACTCCAATTATGCCAAAGGGATGCTAACATCTCTTCTTGCTTCATGTGTGTTCGACACACATGCGCGAGCACACACGCTTGTCTTAAATCAGGTTTCCCAAGCACAATCTGAGAAGGACATCTTCAAACAAGTGGCAGAGGGGAAGGAAGCATCTTAAGGATGTGGGGAAGGCAGTCCATGGAGGGGCAAGTAGTTTAAATAAGCTGTGGCTTCATAAAGTCAGCCTTCTCTCACCCTGGAATTCTAATGCATGAAGAGCCCTGTAAAGTTCCTTCCCTAGGAAAGGAGCTGACCATGTGCAATCTAAATTAGGCTGTTTTTAGCTGAAAATACCTCAGCCATTCCCTCACCGTGTCCCCGCTTCCCAGGGCAATTCTCCAGAGAGGGTGCTGCTGTGTGCCAAAGTAGCTAATACTCACAGAATGGCTGCGGGAGAGTACTACAGCTCAATAAGATGTTGGGGGAGCCCAGACCTCAAGAAGCATAAAATAGCATGTGCACTACCAGATCCTGAGCGACCGGACAGAATGGGGTTAGGGAAACAATAGTAAGCTCTTAATGAAGTTGGCTTTCTCTTCCATCAGCTGAGACAGAGCTTGGGGGAAAGCTTAGTCCCAACAGGAGAGTCACATGGCCGTAGTAGAGAATTGGTTGTGCTTACTTGTATTGGAAGATTCATAACACGCTTTAATTGATATAGAGACACGGGGTGTGTTTTTTTAAAAATAAGGTATAAACAGAGCTGTTGCTTCTATTTTAGCTATTTCTGAACTGTTCTCCACTAATATGCAACAGGGGTTCCACTCATGGAAGACAGCTGGAGTCATGCTGTGGACAAACCAAGACCAAGCAAAGGCTATCCTTCTGCCTCCATGCTCTGCAAAGGGGGAAAAGGATGAGGCTTTGCACTTCCCCAAAGTTACAATTTTGAAAACCCACAGGGGCCAATTTACCTTGTCCTAGAGGAGGCAGTTGGGTTCCTGGCACCTCCTCTGCCAGAGTAGTCACAGGATACTCACTTTCCTCCAAGCTTGACAAGGATGCTGTTCTCCCCCATGCCGGGGACAGTAAGGAAAGCTTTGTGCAGCTGAGACACGAACAGCAGCAGGAATTGTGCCTGAGCTAACAGAATTGGAGACTAAATTGCTGGTGCTTGTCACTGCCCGTAATGACAAGCATGGACTGCATTGTCTCACCTAGGTCCTAGCATTCTTTTGACTCCGAAAGATAGCGCTGGTCTTCCTGCACACCTGCAGGGTGGCCTGGACGCCTTGCCCTGGGGCCTCTGCTTTGGACTCTGCCGGCAAGGTCATGTGCTGATAGTTCTTCACCATCACTTCCTTACCGTCCTCCTCCTGTCTCAGGATTTCCCCCGCACTAAAGGAGCATGTGGGGATTATTCCTCCAGTGGGGATTGACCCAAGAGAATACCTTCTCTGGCCAGAAAGAGAAAGTGACAGTTACAAGTCCCAGTGAATTTGTCTCCATCCAAAGGCATTAGAAACTGGCAGTCAGCAGGACTGGCCACAGGTCCTTGGCACTAGGTCCCGCACTCCTGCTCCTGAGATGATAAGACAAATGGTGGCTCCCTGCTCATGGGGCTGGCATCATATATTTTCTTAATTTACTGTATAAGCAATTAAATTGGCTCTTCTTTACAGAGTGAGCACTGAGCCAGAGCATTAAAGAACAAGCCACAGTTTTCAATAGAATTAGGATTTGTGCTCCTAGGACAAGGAACCATGGGAAATGCAAGTGTAGTCAGGGAACTGGGGCTGAGGCACGGAGAATGAGGAGATGCAGGGGGCCAGGCAAGGAAGAAGGTCAGGAGACCAAGCAGCCCACCTGCCTCATTCCCATGCACTGCCTAACTCAGCTGCTAGCCCTGCTCCCTGTCTCAGGCCACAGTCTGTCCGTATTAACTTTATGTCACCATGGTGAACACACCATTGGCTCCAGCCCAAAGATGACTCACAACTGCTGTTCTTTTCCATTTGAGCCATTGTCTTGAGAAATTGATGAAAACTGAAAATGCAAAAACTTTGTGATTTCTAGAGTCCTTTAGAGGCCAAAGCATCCATACCCCTCATGCATTCTGGACTTGTCTTGCCAAAGGAGATGATGCTCGACCAAGCCCTGCCTGCACATCTAAATGTGCCCTGTCACAGCCAATCTCTATCCTATTCTGATCCCTGTAGTGTCCTGTGAGATAAATACATGGAGAGCAAACCCTGGCCAATACATTTGTAATGCAAATACCAAAGAGGCCCCTAGAAAACAGGGTAAACTTTGATCAAGAATATAAAGAGGTAGTTTTCGTTTTCTTTGTGTGTCTGCATGGATGTGGTCAGAGAAGAGCAGGCACCCAAAGCAAAGTGTACTTTGAAAAGCAGAAGCATTCCTTCTTAAGACCTAAAGTCCTATACCTGCCAAAAGTTATAGGTCAGGTGAGTTCACCGCGAGGAAAGAGACAAGTCCTAGACTTCTGATATCTGATGGAGAGATCATACCTGTAGGCTTTAGCCCCAAACCATCCTTGCCCTTGACACAGAGAATCCACTTCACCTCCAGGAGTGCAAGAAATTAGGAAAAGAATAGAGACAGGAAAGATATCTTACACTGAAGTTTTCCCTGAAAGTCAACCTTCCAGCCGAGCTGGTTGCCTTGGTCTTTTAGTCCTCCCCGCTCAAACACATTAGGAATCTAACTGTATTGCTCATGTCTTCAGGCCCTCCTATTCTCACCTGAGCTGGCAGTAGGAGAGACCAAATTACTGTTGCTGTGGGAGCCTTCAAATAGTGTTTCCTGTGGGTATTATTTCCAGCCTAATGTTGTATTAACATAGCTCTGCCTGGTGATTAGTATGCTATTATATATTAATCATAGGATAATGAAGCATACTCATCTGGTTTCTTGCACCAGTTTGCTGCTTCTTCCCACTTGGATCCTAAAGTACCCACTTGCCTTCTCCGTATCTATACTCCATCCCACCCTAAGCAACTAACTTTGGACACAGACCTCCTTCAACAGATGAGGTCGTTGAAGGACACTTTTCTTCTGCTCACATTCCAAGCCCCTATTGTCCAAAATCAGGTTTGTGACCCTCCAATACATGCTTTACATTCCCTCCTCTTTCCCACTCATTGCTGGGAAAGATCTTTAAGGAAAATTGAGGTCCAGGAGAGAAGAATTGTTCAAAAAGTAAATGAACAAATGGTTCCAAAAACTAAATGGACAAATGGACATAAAAGATGATGGCATTTTTCCCACAAGTTTTTTGAAGGTCTCTTGTGCTTTGCTGGTTTACTGGGATTTCCAAATAAGGAGAACAAAATGGGAGCCATAGTTATCTGGAACTTGTAAACTCATTCAAGTACTGACTTAGCATTGCTTTGTGCCAAGCATCCAGTCATTAATATTTTTTCTTTTTAAAATCACTTTATTGTGGGCCCATACAACTTTTGTCATAATCCATACATACCCATTGTGTCAAGCATATTTGTACATTTGTTGCCACCATCATTCTCAGAATATTTTCTTTCCACTTGAACCTTTGGTATCAGCTCCTTACTTTTCCACTCCCTCCTCAACTCCCCTCCCTCACTAACCCCTGATAATTTATAAATTATTATTATTATGTATGTCTTACACTGTCTGACACCTCCCTTCACCCACTTTTGTCTGTCGCCCACAGAGGGGATTATATGTAGATCCTTGTGGTTGGTTCCCCATTTTTACCCCACCTTCTCCTTCCCCTCCTGGTATCACTACTCTCATTATTGGTCCTGAGGGGGTTACCTGACCTGAATTTTCTGCCTTTCCAGTTCTTATCTGTACCCGTGAACATTCTCTAGTCTAGCTGGATTTGTAAGGTAAAATTGGGGTCATGATAGTGAGGGAAGGAAGCATTAAAGAACTAGAGGACTGTTATATGTTTCATTATTGCAGTACTGCACCTTGATTGGCTGTCTCCTCCTTAAAACTCTTCTATAAGGGGATGTCCAGTTGCCCATAGAGGGACTTTGGGTCTCCACTACACACTTCCCCTCATCCACAATGATATGATCTTTTGTTCTTTGATACCTCCCTGGTACCCTGGTACCTGATCAGGTACCTCCCTCACTAACCAGGTATCAGGGTACCTGATCACACTGACTCCTCATAATCACACTGGTTGTTGTGCTTCTTCCATGTGGGCTTTGTTGCTTCTCAGCTAGATGGCTGCTTGCTTACCTTCCAGCCTTTAAGACCCCAGGTGCTTCATCTTTTGATAGCCAGGCACCATCATCTTTCTTCACCACATTTGCTTATGTACTTGCTTTGCCTTCAGTGATCACATCAGGGAGGTGAGTATCATGGAATGCCAGTTTAATAGAACAAAGTGTTCTTGCTTTGAAGGAGTACTTGGGTAGAGGACCAATGTTCATCTTCTACCTTAATACTAATTTAATATTTGTTAAGTCTTCATTATGTGGCAAATATGTTTCTAGGTGACAAAATAGACATGGAACTCTCCTCATGGAACTTCATTTCTGACAGAAATACCATGTCAGATCTTGCAGTACCATCACGAAAGCTCCTGATCCTTGACCATCTGTGAGTTCACTATCTAGGACAGTCCAAAGCAGCCATTTATCTGAATTCCTCCTCATGTGCTGTCATAGAATAGGTGGAAGATACCAAAAAGATAAAAGACACCCTGACCTCAAGAAATGTACAGCCTAGTGAAAGATAGGGCAAAAGGAATTAAGATATACAGGTAAATATCACTCAACTGTTTAGACACCAAGTCATCAAGGGCATATGCCTCTGAAATAAGCCTGATGGACTCTAGCAGATCAGGTGCTATTAAATGCTTTTTGGGGCCAACTCCCTCGTCTGCGGTTGAGACTTAGCTTTTGCAGACGTGGGTCTTTTCTCAGGGGTCTTTCTATGTGATAAAAGTCATTTGCATAAACTCATTCAGGTCAGGGGTGTGCCCAGATTTATGGTAAAATATCTCGCCTTTGGTCATTATCAAGGATGGTGCTGTGATACTGGTGAGAAGCAGACTGGGGATGGTGAACATAGTGAGGTGAGGAGATGGCTTCCAAGGCAGAAGAAATGGACACCTGGAGATAAAGTTGATGGAGATGGAGCCCAAGCCACTCCAGAGTATGTGTAAGATGAACACTCTAAACCAGCTATCCATCTGCTCATCGTTGTATCCTCAAGTAGGTGGTCTGTTAAATGACCTTGTGGCCTCGGCCTCTTGGTATTCATGCTTCCTCTGTGCTGACTGGTGTTACAGTAGAATACTATGGAATAGCATGGGCTCCCAATACACAGATCTGAGGACCTTCCTCTGTCAATCTCCTATCTTTGCATGTCCCAGCATTGATACTCCAAGAAATTCAGAGTTTGGGAAAACCCAAACCAGGAGATAAGAGCTTATGAACAACTATTTTTGGAGAAGACATACAGGAAGCAAACAATGGGTAATTACATTTATGGAAAGTGTGTGTGTGGGGGGGCTGTTTATAGCTGGAGAAGATGATACCTGGGACCAAAATCTTATTTTCAACAGGAAAAATCAAAGTCATGGGAAAATATTATTACACCTGTATTCTCACCTGATAGAATGATCCCCAAAAGAGAGGAGTCAAAAAGGATATTGCCTTCCTGTGGCAAAGCTGTTAGACACTTCAAGGAGAAAGACTGGAGGAGGAACAAGTAAACTGATAGTGCCTTCCACGGTCATAGCATGAGCCCAGTAGAGGATCCAGGAGGGCTTAAGATCAAAGTGTCAAGAAGAGGTCACCTTTCTCCCTTAATCCTTCCCTTCCCCATCCCCTTACACTCCAGCTTCAACAGAGAGAGAGAGAGAGAGAGAGAGAGAGAGAGAGAGAGAGAGAGAGAGAGAGAGAGAGAGCCCTGGAAGAAAATAGCATCCGAGAAATTGAAATCAATTCAACTCGGCAAACTTGTGTGCATTCAATTATCTCTTCTATGCTAGGTATCATGCCAGGTATGGAGAATGCCAAGGAAAGAAAAAACGCATCCCTTGCCCTCTGTAAGTGTATTCAAGGTTATGTCATGATACTACTTATATCAATAAAATGCAATAAGGGAAGAAAAGATGAATGCTCTCTAGGAGTTGTGGATTGAGGGAGAAGGCAATAAGTGGTCTTTGTAGAGTGAATTGAGGATGGGAGGAAAATAGTAGGCGAGTAGAGACAGGGAGTCATGACCACAAGCAAGTTTTTAGAGGGTGGTCGGGTGTCTGTCTAGAGGGCCCACTCCCATGGAAGCCAGGATATAGCTTGTACACATTGAGTATAAAGGCCCTTGTAAAAAGACCTTGGACTTTATTTCATGGGCAATTTTAAAAATTATATGTCATTATACAGGGAAGTATGACTGCTAAATTACTGAGAATGATAACTCTAGCACCCGCAGTGTGTGGTATGAAAGACGGGAGAGGTTATGAGGAGGAAACTTGGATGATATAGGGATCTGGGTTAGTAGTTAGGTGAGAGGTGGGCAGATCTGAAGAGGTTTGGGAAGAATAGGGACTAGGGACAGCTGGATAAGGTGGACATGAGTTATCAAATACACAATATTGGCACCCAGGTTTCTGACTTAGTTAGTAGAAGGAACAGTGAGGGCTAGAATGTATGCCCCATGATTGTGATGATTAAGTCTATCTCATTCAATGCCGTCCCTTGACACCTATGACATAAAAGATTCCTCGGTAGCTGATGGAGGGACAGGGTAAGTGAAGATAGAGGAAGAGGAGAATATAGTGGCAGGTTCATCTGGTGGCATCATAACAGATGTGATTCCTCCTGGGGAGAGTTGCATCTCCTTCCTGGGAAGTTGGAACCTGGAAAAGACTCCGTGGTAACAGAACATCCGGTATCATGGCAGAAAATCTTTCTACTGGATGAGGTTTTCAGTTGCTCATGTTCTTTCTCACTCTCAGGCTAATCTGAAAGGTAGGAAACCAGCAGTGAGTAAGCATAGCAGTGTTGGGGTGAGGTGGGAGCCATCAAGAGAGAGAGAGGGCCAGGGAAAGCAGCAGACCAAGCAAGAAAAGGACAGTGAAATAAATGAAATCTAGTAACAGTAGGAAATCCATAACCAGGTCTGGGGCCAGGAAAAGGATTTGCAAAGGAAATTCTATTCACAGTGTATTCCCTTCTTATCACAGTCTATGTTCTGCCAAAGTGGTATTGCTCTGTATTAAAAACTTGCTATCCTTTCACAGTTGCACACAGACACCCATGCATTATAGCTGCCATGGCACAGAAAGAGGGAAACACATCCACAGGACCTGGCACCGAGGTTGAGACAGGGGAGTGTAGCTTCTGCCATATAGACACATCTCCCTTAAAAAGGCTAATATCTCACATACTGGTTTTTCCAGGAATTTGTCCTTCTGGATATATGTGTATGCATATATGTGCATGAAGTTTATTGCATATGTGAATTTCTGAGATGGTAACTCTTTACAGAAGTAGAAAGCCCAGTCTTTTTCCCAGGAAGAAGCTGATGGTTTCGAATTGCTGACCTTGTAGTTAGCATCCTAACACATAACCGCTACACCACCAAGGATCCCATATATCTATATGATAAATTGTATATATGTGTATGCATATGATAAACATTTCCATAAAACATGTGTATATATGATAAACTTCATATATGTGCAAGGTTTGGTGTATAAGTGAAGTTTATCATATATACACATATATATGGAGTTCCTGTGGAGAAAATAAAAATAAGCCATGAGAGCCAAACCCCAATCTTGAGAAGATCTCAACTGAGTTACCAAAACATTTTAAGAATGGATGTGACTCCTCAATCACTAAAGACAGAAGACTAGAAGAGCTGTGGGTGACATCAAGAACATCATTCATGAAAAAAGCAAAAGGTCATAAAAATCTACAAAAGAAAGTAAAGGTCAAAATGGATGTCAGGAAGAGACTCTGAAATTTGCTTCTAACAGTAGAGTAGCTAAGACAAATGGAAAAAAATGATGAAGTCAAAGAAGGGAACAGGAATTTTTTAAAAATAATTTTATTGGGGGCTCATACAGTTTTTATCACAATCCATACACCCATCCATTGTGTCAAGCACATTTGCACATTTGTTGTCATCATCATTCTCAAAACGTTTTCTTTCTGCTTGAACCCTTGATTTCAGCCTCTCATTTCCCCCTCCCAATGAATCCTTGATAATTTATAGATCATTATTATCTTTCATGTCTTACACAGACCAAGGTCTCCTTTCACTCACATTCCTGTTGTCCATCCCCTTGGGAGGGGGTTATATGTAGATCATTTTGATCAGTCCCCCTCTCTCCCCCCACCTTACCCGTAACTTCCTGGTATGGCTACTCTCCTTATTGGTCCTGAGGGGTTTATCTGTCCTGGATCCCCCATGTTTCCAGCTCTTATCTATACCAGTGCACATGCTCTCCTCTGTCCGAATTTGTAAGGTAGAATTGGGATCATGATAGTGAAGGGCAGAAAACATTAAAGAACTAGAGGAAACATGTGCTTCTTCGGTGCTGTACTGCACCCTGACTGGCTTGTCTCTTCCCTGTGACCCTTCTGTAAGGGGATGTCCAATTGTCTACAAATAGACTTTGGGTCTCCACTTCACACTCCCCCTCATTCACATTGATTTGATTTTTTTTTTGTTCTGGGTTTTTGATTCCTGATACCTGATCCCATTGACACCCCATCATCACACAGGTTGGTATGCTCATTCCATGTGAACTTTGTTGCTTCTCAGCTAAATGGCCACTTGTTGATCTTCAAGCCTTTAGGACCCTATATCTTTTGATAGTTGGACACCATCAACTTTCTTCAACACATTTGCTTATGCACCCTTTTGTCTTCAAAAAATGTGTCAGAAAGGTGAGCATCACAGAATGCTGGGTTATTGGAACAAAGGGTTTATGTATTGAGGGAGTTCGTGGAATAAAGCTTACTGGAAAAGAAACCCAAGCAAAGACTTAAGGCAGGAACAAATATTGCAGATAACAGGAAGATGCTAAGTTCTTTTGGTATAAACCCATCAAACTCTCCTGGGAGAGTTAAAGCTTGGCAATGCCTGTTTGTGTAAAATAGACAACACTGTCAATAGTTGTGTGAAGAATGATCTTCCTCAAGACTTGGAACTCAGCACGCAATGCCTTCTGTATCAGGTATCTCAGTGTGGACAGGAGCTGTCTCCTACCCACTTTCTAATAATCTGACTGATGGTGCAGAACCTATAAGTCTCTGAGCCCCACTCATTCTCCTGCTGGAACCACAGGTCTTGGGATAAAACCCTGTTGAGCGTATACCCAACTCTTTTAGGCCAGAGGTAAACTCAAAAATTAGCCTTGCAAACCAGGAGATCCCCAGTCCCTGATCCAATAAACTTTATTCTGACCCAGAAAACTATCTGGTCACTCTGTCAGCAGCGCTTTGGGACAAAGTCAACAGAGGAGATCCCAAGGAGTCAGATATGCTCAGGTCTCAGGACACAGAAAACAAATGGCTGAAGGCAAAGGAGAGTAAAGTCATCACATCAGATGTCCCTGTGGACTCTTTTGTCAAGACCCCTCCTGGAACCAGGCAGGAGAACACTGACCTGAGTGCATTGCTTGAGCTCCAAATCTCATTAGCACTTACAAAAGCTGAATTAATCTTCTCAGAATATTCTGGTAGTTATTGATTTTTATTTTTAACTCCTGCTTTATGAAGAGAAATAAAAGCCTTCAGCAGCCCAGATATTCCCCAGGGAAAGGGGGAAGGGGCAACCTCTCATGGCCCAGTAACGGATCAGGAGATAGACAGGAAGCCAAATGCAGGCAAGTCCGAATTAACTAATCAAAAACAGGAAAGACCCCCAAGAGGACATAAAGATCGGAAGCCCTAGGGCCCCAATTAGGACCATCTATAGCTGGTAGAAACAGTTCTGATGATCTTAAATATATGCAAGCTAAAAATATACAGTAACCAGCAGCATGGGGAAGAAAATAAGGTTTCCTTTAGCCAACATTGCATGAGAATAATTTGTTGACAGTCCCCCACCCCCCAGCCCACAGGTCTCATAACTGGCTACAGAAGGTCAGCTGCTAAGTTATCCAATGCCAGTCTGTGATACCTTGTTCCATTTGGTATTATCATATCTAGCAATAGCATGGTGAACAAAATCTGGGCAGCAGTATGAAAGGCATGGGTTCCAGGCTCAACACATCACTCAGAAGTCCTGGGAGTCTGGGTGGTGTTTAGCCCCACTGAACCCCATTGAAGAATATGATGTTTGGAAATAGCCAGTAAATGATTGAAATAAAAACCGTGCTTAACTATTGCTCTATCCCTTCATTTTGTGCTTCCCTTACAAAATGAAACCCAATGTTTCTTAGAATACAGAAAATTAAAATCTTCATTAAATAAGAGAGATAATTTTCCATACTAAAACAGATACCAATAATATATGAAGCCCTTGGAATATACAGTGAATAAATTCCCAACTCCTACATGAAGCACAAACATCCCCTAAACATGAAAGATAAAGCGCTCATGGAGATAGCCATGTCCACCACTATGAAGATCCTGTGTCCTGAGTTAGAGCACAGCAAGTTGAAGGAAGAAGGGCATTACTGACCTACCAATAGCAAATTCCACTCTCACAAGCACCATGCAAGTATCAATATCCTCACTTTCCGATGAGGACACTGGAGTTCGATGAACAGGGTTGAAAACTGTCCAAGGTTGAAAACTAGCCTATGTCTACCACTACAGAGCGCAGTTCTTTCTGTCCAGGTATGCAATGGAAAGAGGAAGCCTTCCTACAGACTGCGTTGGGCCCCGAAACCAAATAGCTCAATGCCCAACTCAAGCCTCTGGGTCCTCTCTGATTCACTTCTTACTCTGCCTTCTAAAAGTCCCTCTGATGCCCCATAACTCAATGCTAATTCTCTGAGCTCCTTTGCCTTATGGCTCTCTCTGCTCGTCTGCTAGCTGAAGGTCAAACAGCAGACAGGCTCAGCCCATTCCACCAGACCTGCCTCTGCTGAGACTGGAGCCTAGGCTAGAAGAATTTACTCACAGAGAAAGTCACCCTCCCTTGTCCTGGTACGTGCAGGTCAGAAAAAACCATTGGCTGGTTGAGAGGACTGCGTTACCATCCAGTCCAAACAGCTTTTTAAAACTAGCTTTGACAAAATTGTCACATTAGATGTATCTGAATAAAGTCAGCTGTGCACTGGCAGAGCGCAATTCTACATCATTTTGACAGCCTGCATTAAGAAGCTGCAGGCACTGCGGGGAAATTACCACCAAGATAAGTCCTAAATTATAGGCAACATGACATGTTCAACCCTTAGTGGGGTGAAAGGCTGCTTAGATGGGCTTTTGGGGCCAAAGAATGGACATTCTTTCTTCCTCCTGCAGCTAATAGTAGAGGGAGGGCAGCTTGGTCAAGAAGCAAATTGATTGTTTTATGGGGTTATAGGAGACTCAAAAGCAAATCCACCTTCCACCTCCCATTTGAGTGGAAATACTCCCACTCTTACATGTCCGTCCTGTCTCCCCATTAAGATCTGAGAATACACTGGACAAGGAAGCAGCAATCTTTTGAAGGCATGCTTCTTCTGTTTCTATGGAGCTGCTGTGTCTCGGGCCACTTATGCTCTGTGGCAGTCATGTGTTTATGTTAATTTTATGATTGAGATGTAGGGGTGGAGTCTAGCTTGTTAATCTGGAGATAGCCATTGAGTAGCCAATGAGGCCCCTATGTGGGCATGGCTTTCTTCTGAGACTTCTGGGGGAAAAAAAATTCATGATATTTCCCTTGTGAAGATGAGAAGCTATCTTCCCCAGTGGTTGGGAGTTAGCCTGAGAGACGATGAATCACAGATAAGACAAGATGGCAGCATCCGAGAAGCTGGAGGAGCTGGTGGAGAGACCACATGGCTTTGCCCTGATGGAGCCAGACCTCTGAAGCTGGAGAGGCCACATGGAGACCTCTGCCAGCGATGCATTGCTTCTGCTGTTGACGGACCCTGAGCCCTGGAAGCGAGGAGCCATGTGGAGACCCCTGCCAGCGCCGGGATTCTGCACCCACTGACCTGTGACTTCGTGAGTCGGAAGGAGACTTTATAGACTGAGTTCGGGCATATGGGTTAATATCGGACTTATGACTTTGTACTGGACTGCATTGGGATGCTTTCTTAATGTCCTATTTCTCTAATATATAAACTGTACCCTTATATCCA
>PVJH01013754.1:0-59321 GCA_004026705.1 Nesogale talazaci
GGGTGGCACAGAAGGAATAGAGAAAAAGATAAAGGGGAAAAGGTACGGGCAGGAGAGTGGGAAACGTGAGATGGAAATTTTTGTGTTTCACAATTTTGTCTGCCACCACTTCTGCATGAATAGAAAGAAAAAGCACCAGGCAGGCTTTTAGACTCGGGAGTGAAATGCTTTTCAAGCAACTGTCAACAATGTCCATGTAGCAGGAAAGTCAAGTGGCTAGGAGACATTTAAAGGGAACTTGATACACATCAGTTCCCGATCGAGTTTGACATACATCTGGATGGTTGTGGTGCTTCCATGAACTCATTGGATGGGAAGAATGCAAGGAGGCTTCAAAACATTCTTGGGAATATGCCATTACTTTTAAATTCCATGTTTTCTCAAACCTTTGAAGCCCATTTTCACTACCTGCCATGGCACTGTTGCAATATTAAACTATAATTTTATATAGTAACCAGACTGCAGACCACTTTCTTGGCCAACAATCCAGTCTGACCCTGGAGAATCTACAGAACAAGGAATGGCCCTGGCAGATGTCTGAGGCTATACATATTTACAGGAGCAGAAAACCTCCTTGTTGGTGGGATTTGAATCACCCCCTTTGTGGTTGGCAGCCCAGTGCTACCCAATCCGCTTGTACAGAGAGACAAAAAGACACTAAATGTCTATTAAAGAAAAAAATCAACAAACAGATTTATCTGTAGCTCCAAAATGATACTAGATGACCCAACTCAGTCGATGGAATTCTCTCAGATTCTAGTGGTGTTGCTCTTGCATCAGTGTCCTTATAAAGCAGAGGAGGCAAATCTCAAGACTGGTTCCCTATCCTACCAAATGCGAGCACTATATTTTGTGAACTATGATGGACATTTTGGAATGGCAATGCTCTCATCTTTCATAAGACCAAGGCCAGCCTGTGCCATCTGTGGTTGCTATAAAACTTGGAGATAATATCAAGTAGATAAGATTGGGGCACACAGCAGATTCCCCACAAAGTTAGAAAGGCTTTGTTGCTCTGGAGTAAATGGTGACTCTGAGATGATTGTTCATAGAACCTACCCTAGAGGAGAATCTTGGCAGTCATCTTACGAAGCTGGCTCCCAAGCCTTTCTCCTTGAAAGCCCTTTAGTAGGTTTGACCTGTCAACTTTCAAGTTAGCAGCCAGGTGCTTAACCATTAGAATCCTTGAGGAAAATAAACTGAGTTTTCACCAGTTAATGGCAACTGAAAGAGTCCCAGTATTTCAGGGGTCTCAAGGCTGTAGAACTTTATGCAAACTCACTGCCTCTTCCTTCTCCTCTGGAGTGCCTGGTGGAATTGAATCCCTGTACCTGTTTTACTGGCAGTCAACCATATTAACCACTGTGCCACCAGAGCTACTTTTAAAGAGAAGAATGATAAAGTTTATCCTATCTATTTTTATTTAACTTTTATTAGCATTGGTTTAATAAAAACTGTAGCTCCTGTTTTCTCTGAATATTAGGTCAGTGTTTATCTTTGGGTAAATAGATGACTGTTCTCTTTATGTCTACTAATCCTAAATCTCAGAATTAATAATAAAAAGAAAACAGGTGAACCAGAGGTATCTAAATGCAGAAGAGTCTTTCTGGAAATGATCCACTCAGCACTGCCAGGACCTTGACAGGACAAATAAACATTCGAGACAGGTGATCATGTGGAATTTTTTAAAAGATTAAAACCATGGGAAAAGCTTAAAATTGTCTACTTAACAACAACAGCTTTGCTTCCACCAGCTACCTCTCTATCCATCTGTCATATGGTGAGGGACAGGTTTTCCCATTGTGGATTTATTTTTTCTCATTGAGAAGGACAGCTGGTTGAATGTGAATTTTCTATCTGATACATTTAACCCTTGGCTTATAAGCAAAGAAAATATTGAATTTTATCATTTAATTTCTATTTTCTCAGTGTTTCCTGGGTGAACTCTCTTCACAGTCCACTTGGCTTCTAGGTTCTCTGTAAGATTTTTATGGATGGTACAATGGAAGGTGCTCTACTGGCAGAGCGGGTTAAGTGCTAGACTGCTAACGCAGGGTTTGGTGGCTGCAGGAAAACACACACGCACGCACGCGCAAATACACACACATGCACAAGATCCTTTGCTATAAAGATTAAATCTTGAGTTATCCTGTGGAGCGATGGTTCTTGGTCACAAAGACTTGCTATGAGTAACAACAGACTCCATAACAAACAACAGAAAGTTGAAAGCAATGCTCAGATTCCAACAAAACCTACTCCTCAAAGCTGCTAGTCTAGGGCCTCATCCCAACAGACAATTGACAAATGATTAGCAACAATGAAAGATGTAGGTTTAAGTACTAACTTACTCTTCTGATTTAGTCACTTTGCTCTGTACCAAAAGAACTATCTCGAACTCAATGCCAATGAATTGTTGCCAACCTTACCTATAAGACAGTGCAGGACAGCCACTGCAAGTTTCTCAAATGCTAACTCTTTACAAGTGGCACCAGAGGAGGTGGTTGGTGGGGTCAAGTGCCTTGGCTTTTGGATCACCCCCCCCCCGATGCTTAGACACAATTCCACCAGAGGTCCTTAGGACTCTGTATATGGGATAACCTCATTGACAAGAACCCAACCTTGAGATAGGAGATGTGAGGCCAGTGAGTTTATGCTAATAGAAACATTTGGGGCAAATGACAATAAGAATGGACGCAAAACTGAGAATGTAGTCAATACACTGAATTGTATATGTTGAGATTGTGGACTTGGTATACATTTTGTTGTGCATATTTTAACAGCCATAACACACACATGCACACACCAACACGCTATTTAATCCTGATGATAAAAGTGATATTACACTTCAGGTGATGATCCATAGACATACAATCAACTCTTTGCAGAATGAAACCAGAGCATCGTTGATTGAAATTTCTAGAAGAAGCGAAATGGATGTGTATCTCTGTACCACATGTCTTTCATATCAAAAAGAAGGAATGCTGACATAATTGGACAGATGCAATGCAAAGAGTAATTAGCAGTAGTCATCAATGAAATATCAACTGAAGATCCAGTTTTTATATTCGTGATCTAAGTGATCATTATAAATACTGGGGGATTAAACTAGAAAGGCGACAGCAAGGATGAGTATTTCTGCCTACTACATTCTTTCTGCATTATCAGTCCATCCTGGAGTCAGCACCCCAAGGACACAGATGCCCAAGAGAGAAGCCATAGCTCCCAAGAAAACCAGAAGAGACTGTGCTTCCTATGGTTTTCTCATTGTAATTGCTAGAGTTTGTATTTAAACATGGGGTAGTTTGGGGGTTACGTTTTCCTGATAACAACTTAATTTCCTAATTCCATTCTTTCACTTAGATACAGTTTTGATGTTCAAGTGTCTGCAGGGAACTAGCTCTTTAAAAGGATATTCCCAAGGAGAAGGTGAATTTATATGTTAATCCACTCTGTATAAAGTAAACATAGGGTGCGTTCCAATTATTTTGTTCATCTGCTACTAGGGAAGTTTTTAACTAAAGTAGGGTGAGCATCTGTGCACAGGTAAGCAAGCTGGCTTTACTGAATGTCTGTAACTTTAAAAGTCACTGCATTTGTGTGTATGTGTTTTACAATTCTAAACTTACATTCTTATAGATGAACTTCTCAAATAATTATGCACAGGACATTTCTTCCTTCATGAATTAGCAGAGTGCTGACAGTGCACTGTAGGCTACAAACACTGCTGCAGCAAAAGCACAATGCATTTTGGAAGGCACCTTGGGCAGTAATTGATACAAATCCTGCTTCCCTGTGTTTACTGAGTGATGTCCAGTCTCCTGCATCTACAACCGCACTGGTCTAATTATGCAAGCTAACATTTCCCCCCTACAGTGTTATCTGACCACTTTACAGATGTCTTTTTTAAAAAAATTAGTGGAAGTTAATGATTGTGCCAAGTACATGAAAGTACCTAACCCATCTCGGACATGCAAGAAATACATTTTGCCTTGCTCTGCTCTTTTTTTCCTTCCTTCCTATTTATTTCAACCAAATAAAAACTCTCCTCTTTATACAGTGATACATTTTATGTAGAGGGAAAATGGTAATGTGGGGCCAAAATATGAATTAGGAAAGGGAAGCACAATATTTTCAGGAATATGAATTATTAGCACCCTGTTGCTAGCCTCAACTCCAATCTATGGTGATCTCATGTATGTTGATCCATGGTATGGAGTGGTTGCATATTGGGCTGTGATCTACATGGTGGGTAATATGAAACCTGGCCATCTATCTCTGGGCATACATCAACTGCCACCTTTTTAGCTGCAGCGTAGCATGTTAACATTTCTCACTCAGGGTCTCTGATTATGTGCCATTATCTCTAATGTATTGTGATCCTCGGCCACTTCTCTAGGATGAAATCTGGAAGCCCTAAACAACTTGTTGTTGCTGTGGGTATTGTGATGGTTATTGTGTCAACTACAAGTCCAAATCAATTGTGAGTTTATGTCAAACAGAAGTATATTAGACTTACCATCCCTGTGCCCCCAAATGATAATAGTAGGATGAGTGCACCCACAAGTCCTTACAAATCAACACTTTTAAACATTAATCATCTTTATGTGAGATGTTGGGATAAATTTAATGTACATACTACCTACAAATGGTAACATTGAAGCATATGCCACAATGGTGGAATGCTCTCCTTAAACATGGACCTAGTAGGATTTATTTATCTCTAATCTCAGTGTCCACTGCCTCTGGAATAGGACACATGCTCAGATACTGTCTCTGAGTAAATGATGAAATAGTATAATATTGTAAGCATAAGTTTATATATGTATATCTATAAATAAGTTTATATAGTGTGTGCACAAACTCATTGCAAAATCTTCTTGGGTAATATCTAGAATATAAATGTACCATTAAAAATAAGACAGAAATTACATTGAATCCCATCTGTCTCTTTCCCTTTAGGTCTGCTTTTTCCTCCTGAAAATCAACCTTGTGTCCTTTAGGAATGGTGGGGAGTGTAGCCATCCAATCTTAGTACCTCTCATTTGCACTTCTATCCACTTCCTCCTTCACACACAGCAGCATGTAGTATTTGCTTGGCAGCACTTCCCTCACAGTAAGTTTAACTAGTGTATCTAGTACATGCACTTTCTCCTAAGGTTTAAATTTCCACTCGGTAAACTTACATTAAGTAGGGAACATGGGAATTGAATCATAGAAGACCAAGAAAAATACATTCAATTTCCTGCAGAGTTCCTGGAAGTCATAATCATCATCTTTGCTTCACCTTTGCCCTTTGTAATAGAGTGGTTCTGCAGTTCAGCCAACCAGCAGATGTCAGGGATATGTGGCAATCAGGGCTTCACACTGGGCCACTCAATTTGCTCAGGACCCGATAGGAAGTAAAGGCAAGCTTATTAGGCAAAGACTATAGGTTAGAAGAGCGGGAATAAGCAGGAGGGTCACTAAAGCATTAGAAGTTGTTACAACCCCCAAGATAATAGAATTATACACCTCTTTTAGTATTATCAACAGCTATCCCATGGCTTACGTTACTGAAATAGACATTTATTTTGTTCCTAGGAAATGTCAGATATAAGCAAGCCTGGTGGTCCTGTGGTGTCCCATTTGCTGGCCAAAAACAAGGTTGACCAGCACTTCAAACCCCCCAGGCCATCTTCTGGAACAAGATGAGACCGACGCTACCGTGAACGTGTGCAGACTTTGAAACCAGCACAGGCTCGCTATTAGTTGACGTCAACTAGATGCCATAGGACTTGGCTTCATTGGTTTTTCTTTCTTTTTCTTTTCCTCCCCATATACCAGTTCTAAGAGCCCTGGTAATTAAAGTTTGCAACTGGTAACCGAAAGGCCAGTGGGTAAACCCAACCATGAGAGAAATATGCAACAGCCTGTGTCCATAGAAGTGTAAAAAATGTAAATATCAACGGGAAAAATCTGTGGGAAATCCTGCTCTTCCCTACAGGATGGCAATGGAGTGGAATTTGATAGGATGGCAACTTTGTATCTGTTTGTTTTTTTTATATACGAGGTCTTGTACAGACACGGTGATGGATGTGCAGACACACATAAGGGCCTTGAAAGGGGAGAATGGTTTCTGGCTCTTTATCCAGAAAGCTGGTATTCAGAGACTTTAATCCCTTAGCTCAAGGCCACCTTGCTATTGAGTGGAGAAACTGCTTTTCAAACACAGGCCCATTGCATTTCCTCCTACAGCATTTTGAATGAACAGTGCACAGGATAGTGTAGTTTCTAGGCTGGAGAGAATACTAGCCTGAATGAGCCCCGACTTATCAAGGGCACCCAGGGTGTGCCAACATAGGGGGCCTGCCTCTTCCACTTCCAGTGGATACGAAGCCCCATTGTCTCTCAGCTGAAATAGCTGGATGGAGAATTCCCACAGGTATCAGCTCATGGGCTGCTCATATTCTGGACACACTATGTGATCTTACGCCCACGTTCTCTCTGCCTCATAGATCAGGGACAGCTGAATGATGATTCCCCTCCTAAACTCTTTACTCTTACATAAGATCATTAATGACAACTCCGAACATCACCTTTTCCTCTTGCTCATTGATTTGTCACTGACAATACACAATATAGTTACAATAAAACTCCTCATGAGGTTAAAATTATAAGAAAAATTAGAACTTAGAGGGAATTAAATATTCTAATGCAAGAGTTCTTCACCGGCCTATCACTCCTTAGTTAATATGACTGGGCCAGCTCTTTTTTTTTTTTTTTTTTAGAAATTCCTAATCTTGCTGTCCTTATGTGACCTTGGATAAAAGAATATTATAAATTATTAGAGCATTAAAATAATTCACAAATGAATTCTGACTGGTTGGCATACAGTTATGCATCCCTTATAACCCATGATATATTATAATGAAAGAAGACAATATAGGATTTGAGCACTGTGAATATACTATATGGAAAACTGAGGGGAGTTTATTGTCAGTTGCCTGGTAGCCAATGCCAATTGCTGGCAAAAGGTAGAGGAACGGTTGCTTGCAGCAACAATGACTGATAATAGACCAGAAGAAGCATCAGGGAGGGAGGAGAGTATGGTCAGACTGTCCCACATCCCCTCTCATTCCCTGCTGAGCTGCAGGAGCAGCCTAGCCCCTTCCTCATCACTCTTTCCCAGAGTCAAGTCCTCTGCTTTCGCTGCCTTAATCTCACCAGTGGTCCAGTGCTAGAAGATTCTTAATTTGGAGTCTTTAAAACCATTAGGGGCAACTAATAAATAAAAGGAGAGCTACCTTCTCTAACCAACTAACTAACTAACTAACCGACTCACTCACTACTAAACTCCACGCAATCAGTCATAATGTCCCAAAGATTGTTAAGTAATTTATGCATGTTCATATGCAGATATATACCATATTTTTCAGACCATAAAATGCACCTGACCATAAGGCACACCCAGTTTTTAGAACAGGAAAATAGGAAACAATATTCTGGACCAAAGAGAACCAGTACACTAAAATGTTCTGGGGTACCACTCATTCAACCTTAAGGTGCACTCTTGCTTTCCCCCACTTTGTGGGGGCGTGGGGAGGAAGTGCATCTTATACTATGGAAAATATAGCCAATCTATCTAAGTGACTTTCCGCTATCTGCCAATTGTTTGATTTCTGACCAGTAAATAAATTAAGCAATGTTTTGATTCCTCTACCAGTTGAAAAACTGTAGAGTTCAACCTTCATAGAGAAAAGCCAGCCATGGTTAAATATGTGATTCTGTGTTGCTTTAAAAGTTTTCACAATTCTAGAATTATGTAAGTTAATTAGTCAATACCATTATAATAATAATTACTTCTATGTGATCCTATTTTTCTTTGAAAATTGTTTTCTTTATTCTATATTGTGCATCGAGATTGTAACGTTGCAATGTTCTGTTTTCTCAACTACTCAATTATAAACCTTGTTAAAGTATTCATAGCAACATCAATACTTCTAAAGAAGTATTCTTTATAATACTAACAGCTTTGGATTTTATGTAAAAATACCTCAAAATAAAAAGAGTAAATAATCATGTGAAAGTGACCTTCATTATTTCTTGGGCAGAATTTAATTAGCAGGAGACTAACTCTTTCCATGAACCCTCTGTGGCCTCTTGAAATTCTTTGGGGCGATTGAAATCCTACTCTAAATTCTTTATAGGTTTTTCAAAATTACTGGAGTAAAGAAAGGACATAAAACCATTCCAGATGTACAATTTGATGGCAGTTAAAAGTGCTCTGATTTAAGTAAGGTTCAATGATGTGGTATTGTTTAGAAATATTTAATTATGTCAGTTTTTTAATGGAAACCATTCTTTTATGATTGTTTAACTTTAAAATGAGTCTGCATGATGCTTATGGAACACTGGCACTTAATTTGGGCTCAGGACCAAAAGCTCTGTTTCAAATTTAACATGATTTTTTTCAACCACACCTAAGTTCTGCAGAGGTGGTTTGATTTCTGGTACTGTATATACTTGAGTCTAAGTTGAACCGCATCTAAGTTGAGGCATTTAATTTTACCACAAATCTGCACTAAAAGTGTGCTGAGAAACTCAGTTTTCCCCCAAGTATACACAGCAAGTTCAAAAGCAGAAAGAATGACCTTTCTTGTCTGTACATCCATTGACAAGCGAGGATCTCGAGCCATTCCCGGGAACATTGGACTTTCTTCCCGTTAGTGTCCAAATCCTTCCCAAGTAAGTGTCTTGGTATGTGAGAGGCTGTTATCGAATATTGAGTCACTAAGAAATGATATAAAGTAATTCAGCAAGTTACACAGCTTCAGAAACCATGAACATTTTTGACAGTGTCTTAAACATTTCTGAAAGTCTGATATCTAATTGATTGATTAAGAGTTAGTGACACATCAGAAAATAATCAATAACCTATTCTATTGCTTCTGGTTAGTAACTCAAAAAGATTATCTATTATTCCTTAAGTAATTATTTACTGATATATATATTTTTTATTTTGGACAGTCAACAGATTCTGAAATTTCTTGCAAATGCCTTTTATACCAGGAGAATGCTGTTACGTGTTACCATTAAACCAGTCCTACTCGGCCACCTGGATGGACAGTATAGAATTGCCCTTTTGTATTCGTAAGACTGTATCGTTCTACAAGCACAGGCAGATCATCTTTTGCAGACAGAGCAGCTGGTCGTCTCGAACTCTTCACCTTGCAGTTAGCAGTCCCAGACATTCTCTATTATATCACCAGGTCTCCCCACCAGGTCTCTTTTTGGTAGTTCACAATTTTCAGACCCCTTCATGAGTGATGACTTCTATATTAATGGAGACGGTTACCTCCTCTTATGGATGCCCTATGTCCTATGAAGAATGCAAAAGTTACATACATTTTCCCATGCCCATCCCTACTATGGCTGCAATAGTCCCTGTAATGCTTGTCTACACTGGAATGACGCCAGCTTCTGGCCAACTCAGGTGTGTCAGAGTGAAAGGGTTTCCGGTTTCATCTTTAAACAATGAGTTAAACACTGGAGTTAGAATTCCACCCCTCCGACATTTACATCAATTTAACAACTTCTGCACATACAATTTAGGAACATGGACTGCACGTTTCCCATTGAGGAACCATGTCCATGTTCCTTTTCTGAAGAATTTCTTCCAGCATAAACTGACTGCCCCTATGTTCCTTTCTTGAATGCTGCGAGCTGCTCTCTTCAATTTGTTACTATGGTCTGTGTCAAAATAGAATGACCAAGGTTTCTGTGGGTGTTCTCGCTGAAGGTAGCAGCCCGGTCTTCAGGGCGTTCTTTGACTGCAACCAAACCTTGGGGCTTTGGGCCAGCAGAGCAACCTCCCAACTGCCTATACCACCCAGAGACTCAGCCCTAAAGACTGCAAATCTGCTCCTTAAAATTTTAGCAACACGCTCTTGACAGTAAATTGAGGAAGCACCACCTCCCCCACATGAGAACATTTGTTAAGTGATCATACAAATCTCCTGCCCTCTAAGAGGAAGACAAGCCAAAGATCAGTGTAAAAACCAGCGGCAGCACATGCTCAGAGAGCAGCTACAGCCAGGTCTATAACATGGGAAGCTGAGAGGGTTTCATCTGGGGGAGAAAAATGGTCTAAGTATAAAACACAGCATGACGGATCTCTGCAGAATGCGCCACCTCCTCGCCGCCGCGTGCGTGGGTTCTCCTGTGAGTGACACTTCAGTGGCGATGGGGAGTGCGCCTATTTGTGTTTAACTTAGCTTAAAAACAGCAGCAGCAAGGCTCAGTGCCTAATATAGAAATGCTCTCAGAAGCTCTGGCTCGTTTCATGAAAGGCAGGAAAAAAAAGAATGAAAACTTGAAAAATAAAATAAATATACATCAATGAAAAGCATGTCCTCGTTGTACTTGTAAGAAAAAAAGAAATGAATGGAAGGTTTTGTGTTTTTGTTTTTGTTTCCTGTAAGGGAACGACAATAAGGGAAACGTGAACGCTGGGTTCTTGAAGTGTCTCTGCTACTCACGGCTGTGGCGTGGAGATAAGTCCACAGCCTCTTCATTCCAGGCCACTGACTGCTCTTCTCTCTCCAGTCTGCTCCTTCCTGGTCTCATACAATGGAAGGCAAGCGGGTGGGGTGGGGGCTGGGGAGAGGGGGTTGTCCAGTGTACAGCACTGCTTTCTGACTATTGGGTTATCTGTTGTCACCTATATTTTCTTTGCTCTTATTATTTGCAGTCTGTGAGATCAGTTGTATTTGTTCTTGTCATTCAAGCCACCAAAGGCTCAGGGAGTTCGGAGTCAGACTACTGATAGGAAGCAGTTCTGCTGCCGCAGCAGCACCACCAGAGAGAGATGAGGCTTTCGACTCCTCTGGGAAATGCCTGGGGCATTTTTACTCTGTCCTGTAGGGTCACTGTGAATCACATGGACTCCCTTTGAGAGGAAACACTCCGGTTTCCCGCGGATCGGGCTCCGGGGTGCTTGGCCGTCAGCCCTCGCTTTCCTTGGGAGCAGTGGCTTTCTTCCAGCCCTGCCATTCCTCATCCCTTTCTGTCACCGGGCTGTTCGTGGAGCGTCTTTCTTCTGACTTCAAACAATGGGGGTTCACTTCCTCTTGGAAGCACCTTCGTGTATAACCCAACCTCGGCGAAATGTCAGGCAATTCCCTCCTTGCTTAGGAGACATGTTCGCCTAATAGGATACAGGCCCAATGTCTGTCTTTGAATTCCTAGAATTCTGTCAGATTTGAACCCATCAGTAAAAAGACGGAATCTTACCTTTCACCTTTTCCCAGTAAATGTCTTTGAGGGATACATTTCTGCAGCACTAACACTGTCGGGTCATCCTCCTGTTGGAGAACCTGACTTTGGCTTCCTAAAACCTCACGGTGGCATCTTCGTTTGCTCTGTCAAAAGACGCCAGTGTGCTCCCAGAGGCCTTGAAGGCATCACATTTGCAGAATGTTTGTGAAACTAGAAGCGGCGTGGTGCTATTTTGCAAGCTGGACAACAACAACAACAAAAACTCAGGGTGAAAAGAGAGTCAATGCGGCTATCTGCAGGAGTGTGGTGGAGGATTAGGGGGCTTATCAGCACACGAAAGAAAGATGTGCGCTTTTAGTTACGGGAAGTTTCAATAAGAGGCAGTGGTGTGGTGTCACAGGGAAAGCACAAATGCAATTCGAAGCGACTTAGTCCAAATGCCAATTCCAAAATAAGGGAGATAAAATCCTCAATCTGCTCTGCATCACACTACAAGACACACAGTTAAATTCAATTTGGGGAGACACGTATGTAACAGTAGATGTTAAGGTTAGACAAATGTATGCCTTCTCAGTATCCAATAGGGGAACTTAGAAAATTCGGTCTAAAAAGTCATCCATTTGGAAGTCAAAATTTTACATTTCTCATAAATAGAGATGCAATGCCAATGCCTTAAAAATTACACCCCAGAGTCGCAAGTTAACTGTGGCCCATCTGCATACATTCAATTTGAGAGAGTTAAGAAACAACAGAGTTTCTGCTTAGAGGGTTTGAATTATAAACTCTTGCTGTTTCACTTTTGCACTACACCAAAGTTTTATTGAAACTTCATTCAGGCCTCATCAGCATCAGCGCCTCAATCATAACTAGTGTCACCTTGGGGGCCATCTCATATGCCATCTTCATTATAGAGGTAAGGGAGAGACAGCACTTTTTGAAGTTGTTGCCGTTGCTAGAAATTTTTATTCAAAGCCCTAATGAACCACATATTGGGTTGTTTGCTTTGCAAGAAAGTGCATTCTGAGCACCACCTATTGATCAGGCATGGCAGTATTAATGGGAATATCTCGGTGAGGGAAAGAAACAGCTTCTAGTCCTTATGTTCTTACACTTACATTGTAGGAAGACAATCCCTCAATCATCCATCCCCCAGTTCCTCGACTGTCCCATTGTCTTCATTGCAGCTTCTAGTACTGGCCACATAAAAAGAGTTCCTTACAATGCTTCATTCCCCCATTATAGAACACTTACACATTTTTGGTCATCTCTCGTGACTAATTATTGAACTCCGCTAACTTTATGTTTCCTATTTTTATTTTCACAATTCTATTATTTGACAACTATAAGAATCTCACATAGGAAGTGACTCATATCTTACCCAAACAGTGCCCACAACAGGAACTAATCATTAGAATATCAAACAATCTGTGCCTATTTTTGTTTGTGTGACAGTTTTTAAAATACACGGCATTTGATGTGCAAAATTCAGTGTGTGACAGGCTGGGGAATAGAGGCAAATTTTGATTGACTTTATTTATTTGTATCATATTCTGTTTAAATATTCCCCTCTGGCTAAATATCCCCCCCTTCCCATCATAAACTAAAAAACAACAAGAACAACAACAACTCCATTGCCATTGAGTTGATTCTGACACATGGCGACCCCTATAGGACAACACAAAACCATTCTGGCATCAGAGATCCTCTAGTTAAATATAGGTCGAGGCAAATGTCTTAGGCTGAGTTTTGTAGAAAGAGCAAAACAATGAAGCCTGTTAATGTATAGACAGCAAGAGATTTATATCAAAGAAATGCCTTACACACATTTAGAGACTGATTATAGTCCAGGGCTCAGACACCAGCCTAGATATTTTATGGAACTCATGTAGCTGTAAGGGCTGACACACTGAGTGCTGGCAGGTGAGAGGGCAGGTTGCTGCTGGCTGCATAGCAAATGAATCCAAAGTTAGCAGGTAAGTTGACAGGCTCTTGAGCCCTTCTCGAGTGGGCAGGATATGTTGCGGGATATTGTCATCAGCGGTCAGATGACAGACCAGATGGAGATCCCTACCTGGCCCAGCAAAAGCAAGCACATTTTGCTAGAGGGTCCTCAGGCATGGGAAGCAGGTCAAATGTAGCGAACAACTCCATGTCAACTCAATTCAAAAGTTGACTTCATCATAGAAGGATCACATTATGTCAGATCCCATCCTAGGGGACAGCTACAGCATAACTGTTGAACTACTGGGAATAGTGGTCTGGCTAAGTTAGCCTTACAACCTTAACTATCACAGCCATTCTCAACCACCCGGGGAGCACTGGACTGCATATGTGCCCCTCTTCCCATTTGGTTTTGTTGCTGATATATGGAAAACACAGCTCTCATTTTGCTGATTATTCCTCCCTAATAGTTTCATAAACTCCAAACCAACTCTGACAGCACTGGACTGTGAGTGGAATGCAAAGGAAAAAGGCTGTTGGCTCAAGCCCTTAGGGTCTCAGATACAGACTAGCAGCTAACTGTAGCTGTGGCAGAAAGGATGCTTGTATGGCCAGACCTTCCCCCTGCTGCTTGGAGGGGCAGAACATATGCAGCAGGGAGGGTCATGTTCTGAGCACTCTCCACTCACATCATCTTGTTCTGCTCCTGTCCTCTCTAGTAACAGTAGGGAAAGCAGCATTAATGGCAACAGGGCAACAAGAAATGGGCTCCAATTCTGAATTATCATGTTATTTCTCTAATGAAACTCAGAGTCACGAGTTTCATCATTGTCGTCTGTGTGGCCCTTGCAAGGAGAAGTGTCTGAGGAAGATGGGTAGTATCCGGACAGGTAAAAAGATAGGCATATATCTGAGTTCCAGATCACAGGAGTCAGCTCTTCCCTCTTCCTGAATTTATATGATTTTCTGACAAGTTAACATTCAAATGAGAGAATGTGAGATGTATGTGAGGCACTGCCCCAAACAGGGATTTTTTTTAAAGTTATATATTTACATTTAAGAAAAAAAAACTGCATCATCTTCAAAGTACTCCACATCACATTATATACAAGTGTCACATTTGGTGATTCCATTCTTGGAAACATTTTTCAAATTCATCTGTTTGTATGACTGACAGCTCCTCCCTCACGTTTTTCTTCTCTTCTATGTCATCAAATCACTGTCCTTCCATGTTTTTCTTCATTTGCAGAAACAAAACAAAGTCACACAGAGCAAGGTTAGGTGAATCAGGTATGTGGGCCAAGATGCATGCTGTTTTTTTTGCTCAAAACTGTCTCAGTGAGATGACTACCTGAGCAGGTTCATTGTCATGGTGGTAAAACCAATCCCCCACGTGCCACAAATCAAGCCTTGTTTTGTCACACACTGCTTTGCAATATTTTCAAAACCTCAACTAGCAAGCTTCATTAACAGTTGGACATGGTGGAACAAAATCCAAATACACTTTGAGTTGACATTTATTTGATTGGGAAGTTGACTGACATCCAGAGTGAAGTTTGTCATCAATCAACATTTTACCTTTTCTGAAATGAGAAAACCACTCATATACTTGAGATTTTAACACAGTGCTATCCTTGTAAATTGTGTTCAACATCACAAGTGCTTCTGTGGCATTTTGCCTGAGCACGAAGCAAAACTCCACAGCCCCATACCTTACTCTTCAATCGGCCATCACAAAAATGAGGTACGAGCAAAACTGCCCATATGAAAAAAGTCACTGTAAGCACAGAGAACCTTCGTGGGTGATGCCACTGGGTGCACTAAATCAAAGCAGGTACTGGATGCTCATCAAGTGGGAAAGATGCATACTACAGAAAGCTCCCCCCCTCCCAGAAAGATTCTGTGTGTGTGTGTGCACGCGCATGCATGTGCGCGTCACCCCTCATATAGGGACACAGAGAATCAAGAGCATTGCAGAATGGTTCAGCTTCTACCTACCAATGATGACAAAGTATTGCAGGTTATTTATGATCTAATTTGCTAGAGACAATACAGTACAATTAGAACAAACAAGTACATTCCTACACTTTTGGGGGGGGTGGGGAATTTAAGACAGTGAAATGTTCCTTTCAGAAACAAACAAAATTTGGATCTTTGAAAGCACTGGAAAATTATAAAATGTCTTTTCTTTCAGAAGGAAAACTTCTGAAAATAACAAAAGCTTAAAGTAAAACCTTCATCATACTATGAAATACATAAAATGAAATCCCCCATGTCACCTGCTGTTGACCATTTGTTAAATGAGAGTCTGCTTCAGTAGATATGCAAAAACTGAGAATGGCTATCATATAAAACATTCTCTGGCCTTACCAGCCAGTTTAGCCTTTATTGAAATATTTCAGGAGCTTATTCTTTTAAAGACCATATTCCAGATAATCTCCTGATTTTAAAACTGCAACGGCCATTGCCACATCTGTTCCCCTCTCCTCCCCTCCGGCATTTCTCTCCCCTCAGGCTTCCCCCCTTGATTTATCCAATTTTCATCTTTCCTCACTAGCAGTTCTGTGCCATTTTTTCACACCATTCCATATGCTTAGGAAGCTTTCCAGATTATATGCATCAGATGACTGCAGCTTCCCACATACACCCCTGAAAAACAACCTGCTCAGTCAACCATTCCACCCATGACCTTTTACAATTCTTCATTTCTCCTGTGTATACTAAATTGCTGTGTTCCTTTCCTCCCCTCAGGGCCATCACACCTCAAATCAGAAATTTATTATTAATTGATTTGCAGACGGTTTCATAATTTATTTATTGCATTACTTATGAATGGATGATTATTTTTAATCGCAGCAACTAATTATGGCCCAATAACAAATAGTGAAGGTGATAACGTGGCAAGCATATTAAGAAAATATGCTCTGATTATTTTAAAATCATCTATAGCTCTCCTACCAAAACAGAAGGTAAATGTGCACAAATGAATGAAGAAATGATGTTCTGAAACACAGTTTAGATATAATAATTTTAAACACATAAATCAATATCGAATTACAAATTAAGAAGGAGAAGCCAGAGAACTCAAGGGCAATGAGTACATTGCACATTGTACTTTTAAAAACTGAATTCAGGTCACCTAAATCTTTGTTGAGTGTTCTCCTTACTAATTTATGCCACGATAAAGGAAATAGACTAATAGATGTATGCTGTACTTAAAATATATGTATTTATTTTAGAATGAAATGGTGGGAGGGTGAGAGCATTGTTTAATGTGACTCTTCTACCCAAAGTCACTAACTCCTAGAGAAGAACCTTTCCTTGTATGGATCTGGTAAGAAGGTGGGAGAGGATTAACCTGTGAGCAATTGTGACTAGGTTTCCTTGGTAAAGTGACCAGATTTTAAGCGGGACACCATTGACCTGGGAGTGGTGCGGAGGGAATTCTTGATTAAAAATGTGTTCCACATGGAGCAACAAAAATGTTCATAGAAAGCAAAAATAGTATTGTAACATATTTATTTAATTTTAAAATGCCATGGAACGTTGTTAAATTGTTAAAAAGTGGGATGTCTGGTTGCTTTCTGATGTGCCATCCTGCTGTATTACAATGAGACCTCTGAGAAGCAGGAGTGGAATATCCAAGGACTGGATAGTAAATCTGTATAGTAAACCTGTGTATTAAATCTCTTGGATACAGAAGATAGCTACCATATCTGAGGAAAAGCAGCAGACTCAGGAGCCAGGACATGGAACATAGTGACAGAATTTCCAACCCATGAAGGGAATTAAGCAGGGTGCTTAAGAGCAGAAGGCTGGCTTGTGGAATGGAGTACCTTGGGGCACTTAATTGGAGGAGCTGGGTTTGTATTGACCCCCTGCTGTGGAAGTGAGTGTCTTGCGACTGGAGGTCACCGAACTGAGTTGTCTCTGGACACTGAATTCAAGGATCTGGGTTTGCTGACCTCCAGAGCTTGAGCAGAAGGCCTTGGAGTTAGGGGGCTGAGAGAAGTTTGTAAATAGACCAGAGAAGTAACTCAGCCCTGAGAATTTGCACTGGCATTACAAATTGTTAATGTCCTCAGTAAACCCTTTAATCATGAATGTTGTCTGTAAGTTCTTTGTAGCCATGGGTATTAAAATTTAGAGATACAGTTTTAAGAAATTAAAAATTAAAAAGATTGGGCTGAGCTCTGGTGGCGTAAGCGATTGAGAACGGGACTGCAGCCCATGGGCTTGGCAGTTCAAATCCAGCGGCGGCTCCTAGGAGTGGCACTGGGTAGCCCCCACGACCACCAGAGGAAGTGATGCCCCCCAAAAAATTAAAAAGATTAAAAAAGGGTGATAAAGGGGAGATAAAACTGGTACTTTTTAATTTTTTTTGTCATTTTGAACCAGGGGCATTAAAGACCAGGCCTGGTTCCACTATTGATCTGTAACTATTCACAGCAATTCCTCAGTACAATCTTTATATCTGAAAGCTTTGGTGTCTACATTTAATAAACACAGAAAGCCTATTGACTGCCCTGAAAACTGTACCCATTGCCTAGGTTGATTCATGTGCCAAATGAAGTAACAAAGTAAAATATGTTTTTAAAGAAGGAGAACGGACTGAAATAAGACACAAATACAGAGGGAAAAAAAAACTTTAAATCTGTATAATAAAATATTGAAAACAGCTAAATAAAAGTGAATTTGCTAATCCTCCATGATGCTCCTCTTTTGGGTGGCTGTAATGATTGTGGCAGTCATGTGCTTATGTTAATTTCATGATTGAGAGGTAGGGGTGGAGTCTAGCCTGTTAATCTGGAGATAGCCATTGAGTAACCAAGGAGGTCTTTATGTGGGCATGACCTTCTCCTGAGACTTCTGGGAAGTCTCGCGATATTTCCCTCATGGAGATGAGAAGCTATCTCCCTAGTTGTTGGGAATTAGTCTCATAGACGATGAATTATGGACAAGACAAGATGGCAGCATCCGAGGTGCTGAAGGAGCGGGAGGAGAAGCCACATGGCCTTAACCTGATGGAACCAGACCTCTGAAGATGGCAAAGCCACATGGAAATCCCTGCCAGTGCTGAGTTGCTTCTGGATGCTGTTGATGGACTCTGAGCCCTGGAACTCTGCACACACTGGCCTGTGACTTTGTGAGTCAGAAGGAAACTAAACTGGACTGGGTTGGGATGCTTTCTTAATTCCTATTCCTCTTGTATATAAACCTTTTCTTTATATCCATATGCATGCCTATGATTTTGCTTCTCTAGTCTACCTGGACTAACACACTGATAGGCACCAAGAGAGTTTTATCTATCTGTCTATCTATCATCTATCTATCTATCTATCTATCTATCTATCTATCTATCTATCTACCTATCTATCTACCTACTTATCTGTCATCTATATACAAGATGATAGCAACCTCTATTGATAAAAAGTCAAACTGGACAGATGCCATTTCTCCATATTGCCTCTCTCTCTGTAATTTTCTAAAGACAGTGTTTCCATCTCTATGAAACATCCTCCAAAGAATTCTGTGCTTCTTGATGTACACTTACTAAGTCAAAGCATCACTTTTTTAACCCACATTAGGAACTCAAATCATGTACAGTAGAACCGCAGACCTCAATGCTAATCCATTCTAGAAAGTGCAAGGAGATGCAATGCAGGTGAGTGCCAAATCAATTTTCCCATAAGAAATAACTAAGAATGGATTAATTCACTCTCAATCACCAAATTTTTACTCAAACCCTGCCTTTTTGTACAAAACATTACATAGAAATTTCAAAGTATGGTGAATAAGATCAGAGCTAAACACTATAATTTCAATACGAAACACAGCATTAAAAAAGTTTCTAAGAACTATAGTATGGCCCATACCATGAGACTGGTGATGATCTGGATCTGTGGACATGGGTATGCAGAGGAGGTAGGGAGACTCATTGTTTGGAAAGGGGAGTCCTCATCCATAAAATCAACTGGTAGCTACTTCCCAGGAGCTTTTTTTATTCTCCTTCTTTGCCTTTCTGCACTAGAACCTGGTTGCCTTTCTCTTAAAAAAAAATCTGTCTAGTGGTATCTGCTGTTGTCATTTCTTTAACTGTTTTCTCAATGGGTTTACTAAATTATTATCAACAATATCACTAACACAGTTAATCAGTTCCTTATTAAGATGATTCTTTTAAAAAATCTTTCTTAAGACCCATTTTTTTTAATCTAAGAGCAGTACAGAAAGTCACAGAAAATAACAAAATTATAGCAAAACGTTTGGAAAACAACCACAAAAGGTTTAAACAAAGTGTACTACTAACAAGGCCAACTAACTCTCAGTGACCAATATGCAAACTGTGCTCATTAACAAAAATCATGTGCACTGGGTTGGACTCTCATGTTTTGTTTGAGCTCCGATGTAAAACAATGTCGACATTTTGCATTGAAATCTGATGATGGTGAATACTGATTCAGTCATGGACTGGGGTTCTACGGTACACTTTTGAAAGGTTTTTGGGTTTAGGGAAGAAATATTGGTTGAAGAGGCAAGAGCGATCATGGTTGTAGGTTGCATGCAGTAAGATTTCCCCCCCCCCAAAAAAATTTCCATAGACCAGCCTTTCCTGTCCTGGAAGAACAAGCAGGTGCTTGTCGTGATGGGGACAGCAAAACTAACAAACACAATCCCCCAGTGCAAATTTCCTGATCTTGTACCCAACAAAGCAGTTTTCAATTGTCTGAAAATGTGGTCCTAATAAGTCTTGGTGATATTCTTGTGTCCTTTGAGAAAACTCTATCAAGATGACCCTTGAAAATGTCAGAGAAAAACCCCAACAAAACAGGTGCCACAACCTTCTGCCTTGCTGTACCTACCGACATGTCTGTGTGGAATTCCCTGCCCAGCAGAACCCTTCCCTATGTAGGTGATTGAACCTAAGAGAGCTCATCAGCGCCCAGTCCCTGTGCACAGAATTAGGGTAAAACACATTGTACCTGATTGAAATCCTTGAGTATATTTAGTAGGACCCGAATAAGAACACATTTTGACCACATCTATTCAAGTGACAAGACGTTCTGCTTTCGGTAGGACAGTCCCGATTCCAAATAATTTTTCCCCGAGTGCCGTGGTGCTTTAAAAAGTCCCATATTTTAGAAAGAATGCACAACAAGCTAGGGAACAGCATAAAAACGAGAAGGGATATACACCCTCTACCCCTTCCTTCCCCCCCACCCCTGTCAATAGTGTCCCACTTTACCAATGTGAAACTCTGGTCACTTAGTTGGATAAAATGGAAGGATTAGTAAACCTTTCAATATCGTTCCTGTACATATTCCACACGAGGATGAAGATAGTTTGACCCTAAACTATTAGAGGGACTCCAACACTTTCAATCCTTGTGGTTGGACATGCTGGTGGGCTTGGGCAAGGACCCGCTCTTATTTAGTGCTGCTTTCCTTTCAGCTGCTTTTGTACTAGGAGAAGGACAAGGTGAAGAATAGGAGAAGGAATCGGACATTTGCGCAGAGTTATCCGTCAGTCAGAATCAAGCAACTTGAGCGCATGATCCAGATCAAAGGCCAAGAGTTGAGGGCTCAAGAGAAAACGGCCCCTGGTCAGACTTCCAACTGTAAAGGCAGAAATGACGCAAACAGCAACTTTCATTCCTAACTGAGAGGCCAATGTGAATAGAGTTTACTCGGATTCTGTATTGAAATTAAAGACGTGGGGCTGAACGGCTGAAATATGCCAATGCGTGTCTAAGCAGACCTACTCCAGTTGGTTCTTCCCAGGCCCTCCAGCTGATTCCAAGTCAGGGTGGCTCACCCCTATGGAGGTTTTTTGAGGTTGTAAATCTTAGGAATATCGAGTGTCTTCCTGAGACCACTCTATGCACACTTTTCCCCACGCTGCCACTGGGGGTTAAAAGCTGGACATTAAAGTTAGTAGTCCAGGACTTAACCAAGCAGTGTGACCACGGCTACCTCATTTACATTCCAACATGAGGCCATCCAAGCAATTCTGATGCCCAGGGATCCTCTCCAAAGAAGGTGCCAGCAGCAGGATACCCGCAACACTCTCAACAGTGCCACTAACCCCCAAAGAAGCCAAATGCACCGCCCTTGCCTCTTTCCAACATAGAAGACATTGTAGGCCTCCTTTAGTTTATATGAAAGGGGAAAAAACTCTGAGAGTAATTGTACACATTTAAATATGCATCATGCTAAAGGCAATAAATAACTCATTTGGTTCTGTATAAGTATCCTTTTGAATAGGTCCAATTGTTCTTAGTTATTTCAAATTAACATAGTGCCTTGAAATTCACTAGAGTCATGTGGACATTTACATTTCCAGTACTAGTAAAAAGGAATCAAAAATACGTTTACTTTCTCTGTCACACTAAAGTCATAAAGCTCACTGCCAATCATTTGTACCCAGCTCGTGGCCACTCCATGACTCTTCCTGCATATCGCCATCATATCGCCATCCAAAGTTGTGAATCCATCACCCAAAGACGTTTCAGGACCTGCTCTTCTTTCTAGCAGTCATTGCTATGAGCTGTCCACCCCCTCACCCACCCCTGCCAGGTGTCTAGGGAATTATTAATTCACTTTCCTGTCTCTGTAGATTGACCTCTCCTGGACTTCTTATATAGAAAGTCACACAAATCAAAATAAGAAGCACAAACAAGAAACGAAGAGCCAAGACAACAATGCCAAAAGAAAACAGAGAAAAAGCTCCATGTAAGCCCACATTACAAGTTAAAACAACTTTTTAATATGTCAAAAGTAAAATCAAATGACCAGGTGTCACATGTTAGTGTAACTATATCTGCCATAATTGCCTTTCCGGAGCTCTCTGTCTGATAGCAAGAATAGTCACCTTCCTGGAATATTACTGGAAGGCATTCAAAGGAGGTTTAATTTGTGTGGGGACCATGAAAATAGGTTTGGGTACTTCCACTGTCATCTGGACCCTTCTGAAAACCGGATGTTCATAATGTAAACTCTGATACCCTTCCCTCCTTTGGTTTGAATTTTATTACTAATAACCCTTGGAATGTATGCTTCTTATCAGAGGACTCAGTTGAAGCTCAGACACGTTATGGATGAGGAGAATCTGATCTTTGTGTTAAGGAGTGGCTGGTGGGTTGCAAGGGCCAACCTTATAATTAGCAGGTGATTGTGATGACCAATTTAAAGGACTCAAGTTGAATATTTCTATCATTAAAACAAAATTATTTTGAACACTCTGATATATAATACATGTTCCCCAAATTTTAATTCCCAGTAACATATTTTATAACAGGTTATCTATCTAAACTCATATGTAACCTCCACTTGCAAGTATATTAGTACTTGACAGCAAAGTCAAAATAAAGACCATAATACAAAGTGTAACTTTTCTCTAAACCAACTCTAATATCTTGTTATCCCGAAGTTCATGTTTACATGTTACATAATTTCACCTGTGCAGGATCATTAGAGATCCTGGAATAAGTGTATTCCTCCTTCATGGAATTGTGGCAATAAAGTAGATTTCTAGTCTGTGCAAAGCTGGCATCTAGCATGTAAGTAGTATATGTTTGGAGAACAAGAAAACTCATCCAGTTCTAAGAGAAGATCTTTCAGCATCTGTTTCAGTATTTGTGTTGTCAGGGGATTTACTAGTTCATAAATAAAGCATCTCAATTTCATCAATTTGGTAAGATAAATAGTCTTCATTTGAAAAAAAAACACAATTTATCTGCTCCAAGAATTTCTATTAATTCTACTTATTATCAGGATGCTTATGAGCAGTGCACTTTTTTTCTATACAAATGCATTTGAAATACTTGCTGGTATATGTAATACTTAACTCACCCACTACCCTCATAATTCAATATTTCTAGATACCTTTTGTCCCCTTCTACAAGTCTACTGTTTCTCTCAATGCAATATCTAGAGCAGCACCCTTTCTGGCTGTTCTTATCATGCAGTGAACTGTGGGAAAATCTCTCCATAGCTTTGCAAAGTTTACTTCTATTAACGATGCCCAAGATTCCATTAGCTTTTCTTGGCATTCTCATCACAGGATGACTCATAGTCCACTTACAATCAACTAAGAGTTCCTAAGTCTTTCAGATGAGATGTTGTCAAATCTTGACTCCTTCGTCCTTGGCTCTCTCAGCTGGTTTCTGGTATGGGAGCAGAGGCCTTTATTCCATGCTACTGACTTTAGCCTATTGCATCCATCAGTCAAGATTTTCTAAAACCCAGTTCTGTCAATCATCTAATACATTCAGATATCAATTCAACTTTGTGTTGCATGTAAATATGATAAGGGTAACCTTTATGCTTACATTTAAAAACATTGATAATAATTGTCCAAGGACAAATACCCATATCACCACCTAGAAATCTTGATCTCTCTGCACTACTTACTTATTATGATTTAGCAATGTGACCGACAAAATCTTTAATTCTTGTACAATCTTCTAAAATACTGCTATTCCAGTATTATAGAAGAAGAACCTGCACGTGAATAACTCAATTAAGCCCCCTTACCCAGACTCTTTCAAAGCCACCATCTGGGGCAGTTCCATTGTCCTATAGGCAGAACTGGCTCTGGGGTTTCTCAGACTCTTACTCTTTATGGGAATAAAAAAGGTGTGTCTTTCTCCTACGGAACACCTGGTGGTCTCACCTGGTGCGGACCTTGTGGTTAGCAGAGCAATATGAATAAATTGACTCAACGGCAGTGAGTTTGCTTGGTGGTTTGAACTAGACATTTCCAGAGCTCAAATTCCAAGTGGGGAGGTCTTATACCAGAGTCTGTTTGTTTACCACATAACATGATGAGTTCTGTAAAAGACAGCTGGATCCTTTAACTTTAACACCTAGATTATATTTATCGATTTGATTCATGAAATATAATAATAACTGTCAAAAGCCTTGCTGACATTGCTAATTTGTTTCTGTCATATTTCAGTAAGCTGTTAACCTACTTTTTCGTGACTAGAAAAGAACTTTGTCTGGCAGTCTTACGACTATAAATCTTTCTTAGTAATGCTACTTCTATTTTCCAAATATTTGTAGCATATTTAATCTCCTATACCGTATTTTTTATTTCTATTACTTACATCTTTATCTATATTATCACAATAATAAAAATATTTTTGGTATCAATCTTTTGTATTTCTTTGAACCTTTATGTTTTTAATCCAGCATTTAACCCTTTTTGAAATTCAGAGTCAAAAGAAGGAATGAGAAAATGCAACAGACCAATGAGTGCATGCCAAAAGTTTCCATTTCAGCAATTTTCTTGGGCAGTGTTTCATTCAGAATCTTATGAATTCAAAAATAAATTGAAATCTCTGTAGTCTAATGCTTACTATTATGTTCAAACAAAATTTTCAGGTGAAAAGTAACTTATCTCGAACATCCACATTACAATTGAAAAACCTGAATTTGATTCGCTTGCAATGACCTTTTTGTCTGAAACAGGTTGTGCACTGCAATTAAAAAATCCTTCATTTCAAACATCTTTCTTCCCATAACAAGCATCGATGGGTTCATGTTAGAGCACCTGCTTCCAAAGTCACCAGAAATAGCCTTGCTTTTATCTAAACAGTCTAATTCCTTCCCCCAAAATCTTGTTTTCATAGATTTCCATCGATGTGACTGTGGGACTGTGGGTGTTGCATCTGTCCGGAACTAGCAGTGACATCTCCTCAGGGTATCAGTCGGGACTGTTGCATGGGCACACAGAGACACAGTGACGGAGAAAGAATGTTTGCAGCAAATATGCATCCCAGAAAAACCATCGGCCTTAAGGTAATAATATTAATAAGGGTGATATTTCAGCACTCGCCTGTGTACCAAAAGGACACATTTGTGCTTTTGTGTGTAGGTGTGTAGTAGTTAGAGATCATGATAGACTCCATCTTTCTTTCTATTTCTGCAATTCTAAATATATAAAAGCATGTAAGTGTATACTCCCTTGAAGAGAAAACAGAAACACACATAGACTTCTGATATTTTTTGCAAAAAGAAATCAGTCTATCTCACACCTATGGAATTTGCTTCAGGATTGTGCTTCTTGAAAATCTGATTATAATTTCTGAGAATCTGGGTGCATAACAAGAAGGCGTAGTGTGATGATTATTATAACTATTAATTAATTTTCAAGCAGAAGTGCTGAAAAAAGTTTGATGTATTGGGCAGTATTTTCTAGGGCTATAACCACACTGAGAATAACAAGCATATGAAACATGTCCCTGACGTCTCTAAAGAAAATGTAAGAAGTTCACAAATGCCTGACCCCATTGGTTATACCCACTCAGATTTTTTGCTTTGTGCTGACCCTCTGAGTCTCGCTGGCTCACCATGGGATGATTCTAATATTTCCAGTGTACAACAGGAGTGTTCCTGGAAATGACTCTGATGTCATTTTCCAGCTATCCCCCTTCTCCATGATGGTTTTTGAGGTTGTCTCTGAGAGTACCCCTGTTGGTACCTATATCTATATAAAAGAAAAGTTAGACTAAAATGTGTTCTTATGAATAGACTATAATGGTCAGCGTCAGAATTCAGCCTACTCAGTCTAATTGTTTTCTCATTTTCTCTACATAGATCACTGTGCAATTCCATCAGTCTTGGATATTGATAAAAAAACGGCCAAATCATCCTGATCTATGTCCTTCATTCACTCAATTTTCTAATCACCACACTGCATCTTTAAAGAACATGTAGACAATTTGGTTGTGTGTGTTTTTTAGATGCCTTAGTCTTTTTAAACAGTGGTATACACCTTTGGAATTGCCATCTAGCATTCTGTGGCATGATTCACAGGTCTTTGGAGCAGAGAATTGTCAGGATACCTTCATAGATTATAATAATGTATATCACAAAGGATACACGATTGTGTTATTCATATGTGTAATCACCCATGGACTGACTAGAAATAACAGTGGCCTTATTATGCAAACAGCAGTCCATAATATGCAAATGAACATAAACAAAACCAAATCACAAACCTCCAGAATAATGTTTACTGATGTGTCCTTAAAAACCCCTTTCTTAAAAAGAACACATTTTTCTTGTCTTCTATAACACATTAAATAAGAGGATGAATGCCTGAAAAACTTTATGCTTTCTCTCTTGCATTTTTGAAAAGGAACCTAAACATAATCTTATTCTGGTTATTTGATTTATATTCTCCCAAGGCCATTACTGCCTCCTGGCATCATTATATGCTTGTGTAAGGTTTATATGGTGTCTCTTTTAATTGCTTGAACTAATCTATTCAATGACTGCAAATCTAATGCACACTGGAACAGGCAGCCCATAAATTCCACCCTTCAGATATGTCCTTGAACATGTGTTCGCCCTGATGGAGAGCAGAAACAAAACAAGAACAGGAAAATGCAAGAAAATCCTTTTAAAAATGTGTCCAAGAGAACATAGTTGCACAGATGATATTTTCATTAAGAGGAATACAAGAAACAGCTCTTGCCATCCCCATCATCAGGGGTCATCATCTGTACATGCCAGTTATGATTTCAAGCTACGGTAAAACAAGAGTGTGCTATATCAAAAGATAACTTTACCACATTAAATAGGATTCTAATGCAATTTATGCACTTACAAAATGTGTTGTCCGCTTGTCTAACCTCCACTGAGCACAAGCATACTTTATATCATGGGAGAAAACTAAGGTAGCCTAATAGGACTGTAGATGCATTTCCTTATATCGTACCACGCCTCACTGCTATAGAAAGATATTGAGTGATATGTTGCTAGCTAGTGTGTGTGAGTGCACCTAACGTAAAAATAAAAACTTCTCATCCCAAATTACTGATTTTTTAGAAATATAATTGCTAAAAGTATCGTGCCTGGGTTTCTAGTCTATATTAAACAAATTTATCTAAGGGATTTGAGCATGCCATGCCTAATGTTTAACTCTTCATCCCATACCTAACAGTATAGCTTGTCTGGAAGCCAGAGAGGGCATTGCTTATGTCATGCGAATGACAGGCAGCACCTATTCCTCTTCTTAAGGAGAGGCTCCAGTTAACTTCCTTACTAAGATGCTTAATTCATCCCCCCCTCCCCCCCGCTTTAAACCACTATAGCATCATTTACAGTAAACCTTGAAATCACTCATTTGTAAGCCTCATTGTTGAGATCGATGTCAGGTTCCCAAAATATTCACCTGAGATCCTGGTTCACTGTCTCATTTATTTCTACAAGGATGTTTTGACACCATTCCAATCTTCATTGCAGAGACACCGAAACGTTGAAACATACTGAAGCAAACAGAGCCTCAAGATCAGCTTGAATCACAGTATATTTCTAATGGAATCTTGAGCTGGATGACTCAGATGAGCTGTGCTGCCATCCTTCCTCAGAAGTAGTAAAATTAGATGGGGAAAGGAAGCCAAGTTCAGAGCATGATCAACTGTCTTCCCTCCGTCCCTGCTCTCTATATAAAACTGCAGGTCCTATTCAGTGAAAAGCCAAAGGGTTTCCCTCCCTCCCTGAGATTTCTCATGAGTTTGTCCTCTTTTTTTCCCCCCTTCTGAACAGGGCAAACATGCCTGTCTGTCACCCACCCTCATGTGTCTTTTCATCCTTTGAAGCCTGATCCTCCTTGCAATGAATCGGGGGTGCCTTTAGGGGAGGGAGCCAGGAGAGTAGCTCTGCATGCTCTTCTTCTGTGCACCTCCCAGAGGACCAAGTCCTTGAACCAGCCTGCTCAGCAGGCACCTTTTGTCAGGTTCCTGTCACACATACACAAAAGGAGATCCAAGAGCTTTTTGAAATAGTGCTTTGGTCCTTCAGAACCCAGAGAGTTCGACCTGGATCTTTAAACTTTTTTTCCATGATGTCAACTGTTACAAAGCAGAACAAAGCAACTTTCCAAATAACAAGTCCACACAACATGGATACAGGATTAAAATAAATGCTCCTGCGTTGATGCGATCTTGCAGACTGTCACAAAAGAGAGGGAAGATGCTTGAGCATCCTGCAGTGGAGCTGGGGCAGACAGAGGAAGAGGCACAGACTGGTGGTCTAGCCTCCTGGTTTCACACTGCATTGATCATGCATTTCAGCACCTTCTTAAGAGAATGGGAAGACAAATCTATGATAGGCAACTATGTCCTTTTTTATCATAAAATTTGTGGATTTCTATTGTAAGAGAATTTTTCAAGGTAAAATACAAGCCTATCATTTGATTCATCTTCGAGGACAAAGAAAGGTAGCACCAAATCTTAACTATCTTTCAAACCTTCGATCTTTCCTGTATGATTTCTTACCAGATCAGCTACATCATCAGGTTTTTTTTGGTGTTTTAAATAACAGTGTAACTAACACAGACATTCCAGAATTGGACATTTTCTCAATCTTTGCACGCATTTGTTTGCTTGCACTATGTTCAATTGGAAACAGTGTACTCTGCCCATATGAAAACAGACACATGCCTATTTACTGCAGGTTACATTCACTGTAACAGAATGACATCGTTGCTATGACACTTGGGAGCCAGTGAGTAAGCTGAGTTAGTGACCCTGAATGTGTGATTGAGGATGCCTGCTCTGTCACAGTTCCCTCCCTCGGAACTCCTCACAGCCACTCTGACACTGGCCAGGAGAGCATGTCAACTCAAACACTAAGCATGGGAAAGGTACACTCTATTTTCTAGCTTTACAACAAATGTGAGATCTAACGTGTTTCCCCCCCTACCCCGGGATGACAATGCGTCTCTTCAATTTATGCGAGTACACATGACCCACAGTTTAAAGGATGCCGACATCAACTTTCTCCAAGAGGCTCTTCTGAAGGACTACTTGCCCCCCAGTTTGTTGCTGGATCAGCATGGTGGCCCCAGATGTGCATGGTGCAACTAGACTTCACAGGGGTTTGAGGCTATAGCCTTTCGGAGCCAGAGCTTCAGACCTGTCTTTCTAGGTCCCTCTGAGTGGATTCAAACCATCGACCTTTCAGCTAGCAGCTGTGTGCTTCACATTTTACAAAAGACAAAAGTCTCTCCTAGGAGGCTGTGAGCAAAGAAAATCTCAGTTCCCTCCCTGCTTTCTAAACTTATTCCATTTTCTTCCTTCATTTGTAGTTAAAAAGGTTTTGTCGCTGATGTCACTTTAATGCCTATCTTGATGAAAAAGTTACATTAGGTTATAGTCTTGAATGATTTCCCCCATCCACCCCTCAAATCAAAATAAATTAAGCTCATTGTCATTGAGTTAATGACAACTCACAGTTATCCTATGGGGGAAGATAGAATTGTGTCCTAGCGTTTCTAAGACTTTAAATCTTTATGGGAGCAGACAGCTTCGTCTTTATTCCGAGAAATGCCTGGTGGATTCGAACAGCTGACTGTCAGGATAGCCATCCAACTATGAACACACTGCTCCAATACGGGGGGCCCGGCTTAAAGTGCAAAGTGTAGACTAGGCATCAATCAGACAAATGGAGAAATGATAGTTCCGAAATGCAGGGGTCTTGGCATTCCAGTATGAAAGTTTGAAAGAATGATTCCAGGCAGTGAAATAGGACGAGAAAAGGCCCATGGAGTACTTTCTGGAAAATAGTTTTGCAAGGTAGCATGGGCACACACTGGGGGATATTCTGTACAGTCAGCCTGCACAACTCTCATCCTCCTAAAACACACTGCTTCTCTAATGACACGTCCTTCAATCGAGCTTAATCATTCATGAAAAAATGTGCTCATTGATATTTTCAGGGCTTATGTCAATGAAAGGTCTGAAGGGGTTCTAAGGTAGAATTTTATATTGTGAAGTTTCATCATGAGAGATGCACACGCCTTGCCACGTGAACTCTTCACCTATGTGCAGCAATGTTATGACATAACTTGATTTAAATGAGACATTTTAAACACATAGTAGTTAAATGACTTTTGAGATGACATTAATAAAAGCCTGTCTAATGTTGAAGATGCTTAGGCTTTTACTCCTTTGTTTATTTTGAGAACATTAATCATTGTACTAAACTAATAAAAGAAAATTGTGGGTTTAAAAATTCCATTAAAAAGTCCGTATCCTTGCCATGAACTAGCAAGATGGATGTCTGTGAAACATCCCTCTATCATATTGCAGTTTAATTATACTGAACTAAAGAAAAATGGATAGGCCAAATATTTTCTCAAATTATCAAAATATAACAATCGAATTCATTTCTAATAACATAAGCTGTTCTCATCTGAAGCGATATCAGAAAATATGAATTTTTTGGCAAGAAACAGACAATCCATTGCTTTAATGGACTTTTCAAATAGGATAAGAATTATTAATAAAATATTATTTTAATAACATGCAAAGATGTAATATTTGCTATCATTCACTCAATATTTGATATGCATTAGGTCCTGTTCGTTCTATGTGTTTAATATGTGTAAAGTTATTTAATCTGAGTCTCACTCTATGAAGTCCAAAGATTTTATTATGTTCATTTCATCATTAAGGAAGCAAGTATAGATAAGGTAAGTTACTTGCCCAAGGGCACACAGCTAGTGTAAGAGACTATATGCAATGAAAGAATTTAACTACTCTGCAGAGATGATATATCTACTGAACAGGAACTACTGAAGGCCAAGGGTCACAGGGAGGAAATGAGTAGTCAGGGTGCAGTGTAGCAAAGATGAAATATACAACTTTCCTTTAGTTCTTTAATGCTTCCTCTCCCCACTTCCCCACAGTGATCCCAATTCTATCTTACAAATCTGGCTAGACCAGAGGACGTACACGGGACAGATAAGAGCTGGAAACACAGGGAATTCGGGACAGATAAACCCTCTAGGACCAATAATGAGAGTAGCTATACCAGATAGGGAAGGGGAAGGCAGGATGGAAAGGGGGAACTGATCACAAAAATCTACATGAAACTGCCTTCCTGAGAACAGATAACAGAAATCTGGGTGAAGGGAGACATTACAGTGTAAGATATGACAAAATAAGAGTAATTTATAAATTACCAAGGTTTCTGGGTGGGTAAGGCAAGGAAAAAATGAGCTGATATCTATGGCTCAAGCAGTTTTTCAATACAGTAGAGGATATAGGAAAGCATGATAAAATGATAAGAATAGGATAAAATGTGCTAAGAAGTGACATGTTTATGTACTAAGGCCCATGATATCATCCCCCCTTCTATAGCAACATTGCAATGAATGAAAAGTAATACTAAAAGGTAAAACTGTGAAGCACAACTCCGTCATAAGTATGTTCAACTACTAACACTCAGTCTGGAAGAGTTGAGTTTTTGCGGCAGGTTGCCGTAGGTTTGTTTTATTAATGAAGAGCTGAGTTTTGGGGAGAGCGAGGAGACTTTGTGAAGAACACATCTTCTGAAAGGGAAGGCACTTGCTAAATTTGACTAATGGCATATTTTGTCCTCTGAGAGACAAAAAAGACCAAATGACTACTGCCATATTTCTATGCAACTAGACTAATGGAGATTCCTCAATTCTAAATTTCTCTTCCTTGTCACTTAAATTTCAGTCACAAGAAATTATTTAATTGTGACTTGTAAGTTAAGAAATGGAGGCAATCTTGATTGCTTATGCTATAGAATAGAAAGAAATGTATAAGGAATATTTAGAGATATAAAAATCCCATTAAGTCTTCAATTCAATTTTCCTGCTTGATTAGTGTAGATTCATACAAGGCAAATATCCAAACTATATCCATTGAATGTATTCCAACTCATAGTTAGCAGAATCTCCACTGAAGGTATATTTTAATTTAAATCAGACCGTTCTTTTATCTCAGGGATTAAGGAATATATATGGTATATATAAATAGCGTGTGCTTGGCTGCTAATCCACCCAGAGTTGCTAGGAGAGAAAATCCTGGTGATATACTTCCGCCAAGAAAACTTTATGGAGCTCAGTGCCACTCTATAAAACATGAGATCACCATGAGTCAGAATCAACTCAACGGCAGTACGCTTTAACAGGTGTCTGCATTGAATATGTATACTAGTTCCTACCAAAAGAATGAACAAATTAGTTATAGAAACCAAAGAGGCAGAATGATCCTTAGAAGCAAAGATGGGCAGACCGGCTCCCTTATTCTGAACACATTGAGAAAGATTGATCACTGGAAAAAGCTAGTTTGGTGGGTAAGGCAAAGGGTCAAGGGAAATAAGGAGACCATAGTCACAATCAGAAGGGTGCAATCGTCAAACTGATTCAAACAAATCAGTCATCACACGTATTAATCTAAGGCTAGGCAAAACTTCATTCTGCTGTATTTTAATGATGACTGAAGCAACAGCAATATACAAAGGCTTTCACCATCATGGAATTCAGTTCCTGTGATTTTAACAGTATAATGTTTGCTTGGGTTCCAATATCATTTGGCTTATCAGTAAACTAGATCCCTTAAAGAGAAACATGCACTTTATTCCATGGACACACAGCATATTCGACTTGAAGTAGCAAGTGAGTTAACTTAACAAAACTCAAGTTCCATGTGGACCACAGGAGTCAAGAGGTAGACCCTGTAGGCAGTGCTCAGGTTGGCGGCAAGTCTCTTTCTGTAGATGTCAAGGAAGACGGGAAAATAAAATTCAAAATTCAAACATCAGATGACCTATTTCCAGTCCCAGGAATTAAATTTTACTTTTAATCAAATTTAAAACATAGGACAAATCGGGTAAGTGGGGGAGTGAGCAGAGTTTCTTTTACCTTTATTTTTATCTATAGAACCATCTGTATTATCATGTTTTTGTTATATAATCACTGAGGATAAAGACAAAGGAGCATTTAAGCACTTCTTTTGAAAATGTAAACCTAATTTCTCATGTATTTTGTTCTACTAGAGTTCCCTACTCTTAAGAAGCAGACCACTTTCCCCTTAGTGATCAAAAGACCACTGGCAACTGTCATGTCTAAATGACACAAAGACATCATTTTCCCTTATTCACTGGAAACCTTTATATAGCTATTCATGTGCTATATTCATTCTTTTATTTTTTTCTGCTGATGCATTTCCAAGATCCAGATACTTCTCCTGAGGTAATACTTCATAAACAACAACTTGTCTATGGTTCTCAACCTTCCTAATCCTGTGACCCTTTTAATACAATTCCTCATTTTGTGATGATCTCCCAAACATAAAATTATGTTCATTGCTACTTCATAACTATAATTTCACTACTATGATGAATCAGATGACCCCTGTGAAAGTGTTGTTCAACCCCCAAAGGGGTTGTGACCCACAGGTTGAGAGCCACTGGTATATCTGTAAAATAAATGCCACCTCTATACTTGTCAAAGGAGCCCTGTCAGAAGAGTGAAATACATGCTCTATTGTTAAAGGCAAAATCAGCAGTTGGAACCCACCAGGTGTGCTGGGCCAGAAGTGGAGGCTGTCTGCTCTCTTGAAGATTTACTTTCAAAATCCCATCTTCTCTGCCAATCAGGGTCACTATGAACCTAATTCAACTAGACTTCACGCGTTTTTTTTTTTTTTTGATATACATGTTTATCAGATTATCGGTGATTCAACAGTTAATCATTCAGCTGCAAACTTAACGAGTTGACAGTTCCAACCCATCAGTCTCAGTAAATAGGGACAATCTCAGAAACCCTGGGGGGGTGGGGTGCGGTTAGGGGGGCAGTTTCAGTCCCTTTTATAGGGTCGCTATGAGTGGGATGGAATCAACTCATTACCAATGTATTTTTGTTTTGCTTCATTTTTCATATGCTTGTCCCTTAGAGGAGCTTATCTAATTTTCATAGGATGGAGAAAAATCTAACTTGCAGGGAATTAAACAGTACAGTGATGATCTCCTATATGCCAAACTTCACAAGTGTTGCTGTCTGAATCATAAACTGCAGCATATGGCTGGAGAGTCCTAGCAGCAGGATAGTGTGGCAGTGCCCAGATCACAGCTGTAGGCACACAAAGAAAGTTTTGATGCTGGTACCTTCCTTATCAACAACAAAAAGGTTGACTACTTAAGATTCTGTTGTCTTAAAGGCCTTATTAAGTTATTGCCCAAGGTAGAGAGGAGGAATTATTGTCTACATATGTTTGCCAGAATCATGCAGCTTCTCGATCCCAGCGTCCCTGGTAGGTGCCTCTTTAAGTAGTTATTCTAAATGGAACACAACTGGGAGACATCAGAAAGGGCACTGTTGACAACTGTCATAGCAGGTTCCAGCTTGAATGGGAACTGAGCAGAAGGTCTCCCTCCAGAGGACTTCAGTTCATTCTAATAGCAGCATCGTTTCCACGAGCAACACAGCTTCTACCAGGAAGGAGTGCTGGGACATCGTGCTAGTGGAGGAACGTGATCGCCTCATTGAAAGTGCTTCATGTCACCCCGTTACTCATAGAAAATGGCAAGGATGCAATTAACCACACCCAGATTTCCAAAGCAAAATCACAATATTTGGAGGAAGCGCATCCATAAGATCGAAGTCAAGCTACTTTCATTGAAATGAGACTAAAGTGATCTTTTTGTTAATACATGTTTACCCTCTAAAATATGCACAAAAACCAATTCCATTTTATTACATATGTCGAGATAAGTGAAAAGAAAATTCTAAAACTGTCCAGAGTTTTATTCTGTCGACACAGTAAAGATAAATGTATCAAGCATATAAACTACAGCTTAGATGCATAGAGTCAAGTTATTAGTAATTTGATTTTTCTCTCTGGTTTATGATTTTGTGGGCTTGGAGACTGTATTGTCTTTGTTGAGGAAATGTAGGAGAGAGCAGGGGAGTTACTTACAGATGCTGGGATTTAAAAATGTACTTAAATGATAATTTTCAGCTAGAGCTGATATCATATTTGGTATAATTGTGTCCAGTAGGCCAAATATGAAAAAAGACACTAACATTTTTCTTGTGCTGGATCATCTATTTGCAAAATAAAATCTACTGTAATGTCTACACCAGAGGTTCTCAGCCTGTGGGTTGTGACCCCTTTGGGAATTGAATGACCCTTTCACAGGAGTTGCTCAATCATAACAGTAGTAAAATTATAGTCATGAAGTAGCAACAAAATTAATTTTGTGGTTTAGGAGGGTGTCACCACAACATGAAGAATTGTATTAAAGGGTTGCAGTATTAGGAAGGTTGAGAGTCACTATGCGACATGAATACAAGAAAAATATTACTTGGCAGACTGTATTAATTTTTATAATATGCCTGTTTGAAAGATACCTGTTTTTAGAGTAAAAATTACAAGGTGCCACGCACACGTGTTTTCTACTTACGTTTTTACACATCACCCTCAAAGCATATTTATCATCTTCCTTTTAGAATGAAGTAAATTACAGATAAGAAACCCATACTTTTACTGTATTTGTTCTCTTTTACTCCAAATGTTTTTTTTTCTTATTCCAAGCTATTAATTATCTTCCATGAGAATATACATAGAACTATTTAAATTGTCAAGGCACAAAAGGCCCATTGTTGTTTATAAAGATACACACAAAAAGAATCTTTTAGTCCTATGATCAATGTGCAAAATAATTGGGTGGTCAAACCAGATCAAAATCTTTGCTCGTGAGGTCTTTCTGATTCTTGGTGACTGTGACGACAGGGCCTAGACCCATGTGGTTTCCAAAACTGTTTCTCTTTAGGATCACCCTATCGATCTGAGAGTTGCTAGTGGGTTTGAACTGCTGACTTTTGAGTTAGAGGAAAAACCTTTAATTACTATACCAATAGGATTAATTGAGTGGTCATAACCAATATATTACTAAAGGATTTTTACTATGATGAGTAACAAGATTTATTTCTTTTCTTATTACTGAAAGGATATTAAGTGTCTCTATTAGAACTAATGAGTTTAAGCCTACAGTCCCCTCTCCCCACCCAATAAAAGAAAACAAAGCTTGGGAATATGTATTGTTATAGGGTCCCCATGAGAAGGCATTGACTCAATGGAAGTGTTTTCCTTTTAATTGAATGTTAAAGGCTTGGGATCAATGTCAATGGTCTCTAGGCAAACATCCTTCAAATTAAGGCTTTCGGTAACAATGTTTTTTGTAGTGTTCCAGTGAAGAAGTGAGACTGCCTCTCATATATATTTCACTTCAAAAATTTAAGCCCATCAAACAAAATCTTCCTTACATCTTATTTTTTTAAACTCTGTAAATCTACTTTGTCCAGCGTCTATAATTCCCTCAGCTATGCACACTATGACAGAAATGAATGTCTCTTTCCCTATGAGATATTGATCTATCTAATATATAAAGCCCCTCTGCCCCCATATCTTCCACCAAAGATTTTCATCTTCTGAATCTTCTCTTCCCTTGCTATTGTATCATTCCAACACCAACCATCGTTCTATCATACTTTTCATTTAAAAAATGACAATTTAATTTTACTCTATATACCCCTCAAAATATCATACAATTTCTTATATCTTCTCTCTGTTTAAAGTAATTGAACGTGTTGTCTAGGCCCTCGCTGTTTTTCCTTCATGACTTTCTACTTACGGTGCTGAGATTGTGTTCCAATGAGTCAATTCTACATGTAACCTAAATGCCGTCCAAATCCTATAGGCCTTTTTCAGGATTCATTTTACACAATTGACTATTTTATACTTAAAACTTGGTTTTCTTTCTGACTCTGCTATACCAACACCTGCTGATAATTTATCCTTTCCCTCAGCCCAGTTCCCCACAATTTTCTTTTATATCCCACACTACTCTCCACAGAGTCTGAAATCTGAAACTCTTCATGGCTTAACTCTCAGTAATTCTTTTTTGTCATAATGATATGTTCTATTGTTATTGCTTTAAATAGCAGTTGTGAGGCAGTGGTACTCCTTGCAATGTGATATTATATATGTCAAAGTTATTTATATAGGTCAACTTCATGTATGAAACAGAGAAATCTCCAGAATACAATCAAGACTCATTCTTAAATTTCTTGAATTCGAATCATATAAGTGTTGCTGAGGCTAGCATGTAAATTGATTTAGTCAAATGTTTGTAGTATATAGTGTTGCATATAGGGTAGCTATTGAAGCATAAGGAAATCAGAGAAAAACTTTCCAATAAATAAACCATCTTCACATAATAAAATAATAATAGAATTACTGTTTTGATGTGCATCAGTATAGTGCCCAACTTTCTGTGCCTCAATGTTATATTAGAGACTTTACAAAATTTAGTTCAAAGCTCCTGGCTGTATTTCATATATGCTCTTTATCTCATCTGCCTATATATGCTTAACATCTGATTCTCTACCCTCTTGCTCCTCATCTTCATTTTCTCCAGCTCAAAAAATGGCAACAAAAATGTCTCAGTACTTCCATTTCCATAGTGGTAGAAATTTGTTTCTTTTCAGAAATATTTTATTGTGTTTTGGGAGGATTAGTTTCCCCTTTAACAAATGTTAGACAACTTGTCTATTGAATCAACTTATTCAACTTTTGGTGACAATGAAAGAGAAACCGTGGCACCATGTTGAAGGCTAACTCCCTTTGTGACACCATGAGTTCACTGAAGTGGACTCAGGATTCAAAGGAGCAAAACTATGCACATGCATGTATCATATATGAATATGTATCTACCCAGCTTAACCACAGGACCTTTTACAGTCATTTTACCATTGTTGCAATACTGTATGTGCTGGTAGAGTGGACGTTTCCCTGACTGCCCCTTTTGTGGACTTCTTTGTGCCCTTGTTTATGGGTCAAGTTATGCTGAGTTCATGTTTACTTGGGATTGTTCTCCTCATCACTGATATTGGTCTACTTTCTAGAAAATAATTCCCTTCCCCTTTCTTTCCCATCCTGGTAGCTATGAAATAATTTTCATTTTTGTGTGTATATATATATATATATATATATATATATATATTCTTGATTATTTGAGTGTACCATTAAATATTTGTCTTTTTGCAGTTGGCTTATTCTACTCAGCTTATTCTACTCTACTTATTCCTCAGATTCATCTACATTGTAATGTTTGACAGACTTGTTATTATTGATCTTTGTGTAATATTTCAGAGTACGCATGTCCCACCATGTGTCTGTCTGATAACCCTGGGCTAGGCTGTGAGGTTGACGTCATTACTTCGCTGTCATTTTGTGAGAGGGAGGAAAAGAAGTTTCTGTGTTCAACCCAGCTCTAACTGGGGAGCCAGGGCAACTCCACTGGGTGCTTTGTGACAATATGGATCTTACCTGCGCCAAATGCGAACACCACTCCCGGATGGTGGGGAATGTACAGCGTCCCTCCAGTGATTCTCCCAGGGGGCAACTCCACCTTTCCAACAGATCATGGCCAGCCAGTGGCACCAGTTCTCACTGCATCTTCTGGTTGCCTCCCTGTGTGGTGCCTACTGCAAGCCCTCAGGCTTTTGCCTGACTCCTGGTCCTTTCCATCGTTAGATTTGTTTACACAGGATTTCTGTCTATTAATGGGGACTCCATGAAATCGCCTATTGCTGGCCTGACTTGAAAGCTGCCTGCTCGGACCCAAGATGACTACAGTGTGTGGGCTGGTTGGTGAGGGGTCAGGAGTCTTACGTCTCCTCCTTTGCTGTTTTCCTTCAGTTTCCCCTCTCCTTGAGAGTTGGATCCAAGTCTCCTTCCTTCCCTTTGCCCATGTGCCTTCCCAGGATGCTGTGTGTATCTGTTGCACTTGGTGCTTTGGGCTGTTTGCACTAGGGGACATTGAGGGTGCATGAATAAGCAGCCATGTGGTTATCTTCCTGCGAAGTGTTCTCCAAACCCCAGCTTCTTTCACCAGCCAAGAGGTGAAGAGCGCACTGCACAGGCCTGCGTTCCCGTGCCATGCTCCTTCCTACCACGCCAACATTGGAACCAAGATGCTTATAAAATGGCAATAGATGCCTGTCCTTTGCTAAAATCGGTACTCGTTTTTTTTTTTAAAGGGTATTATTTTGGCCAAAATCTTATAGTTTGCAGCAGCTTTAAATTTTACCTGAACTTCTAGTAATGTCTGCTTTTCATTCCAAAATCAATTCCCATAATTCACCTTTCTTAATAGGATTTAAAGTAGCCTCCTTGATGACTCTTTCTCATCCTTCAATTTTTTAAGTAAAACTTCCATTTACAACTTGTCATTCTATATGCCTTTGCATGTCTCCCTGTTGAAAGTACGTCAATCCTTACATGGTAAGAAGCATGAACGTGGGGACTACGTTTGCTTCCTTCACTACTTTATATCCAATTCCTTTCGTGATACTTGAAACTCAGTAGGCGTTGCACAAATATTTGTCAAATAAATGAATCCTGTAGCAAACCCTTTCCAGTAGTGAAGAACATTAGAGTGAACTTCAGCATAAATCTAAAAGAAAATAAACAAAAAATGCATAAAAACACACATGCTGGTTCCAAGCTGCTTTAAAAGCTATATTTGCTCCATCATAGTCAGCCTTTGAAAAACGCTTATTAAAGTTTAGCTCCATGTGTTTTGCAATAAACAGTCTATTTTAAACATGTGCTAGGTTCTAGGTGTTATATCTATTAACAGAATCTATAAAGTAGTGTCCTTAAAGTTTATTCCAAGATAGAATAAAATAAGACACATACTTTATAAAGTACTGATGTATACTCATAAAAATACCTTAGCAAGATTTAATTTCCTTTATTATACCATGATTACTTATCTAAAACTTGGCACAATTTAATCTTACTGGCTTTTTAAATCTTATTAAAAATCTTGTTAATTACACAATTTCTAGCAAAGGGGAAAAAGTTATTGGTTAACTTATTAATGAAATTCCACTATTCTATGAAGAAAACCTCTTTCATTTATTGACTGTCAGATATATGCCCATCTAGTTTCCTGATTTCTCATAATGCTAATTGCAAACAATATTGAATATTGCAAATATGAAACTGAACAGTGGAAGGTGTATATTAACATAGAATGTTATATAAAATGCATGCCATAAGTAATATTTATAAAAGTAACCCAATGGTAGTTTATTTATCATAAAACATAAAAAAAATTTAATTGCAAATCCCAAGATCATCTCTCTGAAAGTCCACATTTTATCACAGAATACACTTCCAGACTGATTAAAATCTCAGAATTACCTAAAACAGAGAAGTGTAGAAATAGGTGAGAATAAGAATAAAAAGTTATTGTCCTATAAGTCCACCAAAAAAAACAGGGAAATGCTGAGATATAAACATAAGTATGCTTAATGTATACAGATTATGTAATTACATATTATTCAAATATAAAGACATATATATGCACAAAGCTATTCAAAGATGGCGGGATAAATGTTCAATTTATCTGTCTCACATTGCTCTACACACCCTCTCCCGCCATTGAAAAATGGCAGGTTTACAATTCAACCCTGAAGGATGGCAACTGAAGCAATCTGGGCATGCTCCTTCCCTTGCCTCCAATACCAAGAATGCATCTCCCTAGAAAGACCCAACCTATACTAGTGTGGTTATTGTTACTTCCTATCAAATGGGCTCTAACCCATAGCAATCTGTGCTCAATAGAGCAAAGGACTGTGGAGTCCTGTTCCATGCTCACTACTGGTCGTGTGCTGGAGCGCATGGATGCAGCCACAGTATATGGCTGACTTGTTAAAGGCCTTCCTTTTCCAGTTGTTCCTTCTGTGGCCCTCCACTTTACCAAACCTGATGTCCCACTCCAGGGACAGGGCTCTCCTGGTAACAGGTCCAGAGTTTGTGAGACAGTCTCGCCACCTTGCCTGACACACGACTGCCTTACTTCTATTGATACAGATTGATTTGTCCTTTTAGAATGTTTATTTGATGTTTTCTATATTCTTCTCCAGTGTCACAATTTAAATACATCCATTCTTCTATGGCCTTTCTTATTCAGTGTCCAACATTCACATGCATATGAGGCAATAGAGAAGCTATGGCTTCAGTCAGGTGCACCTCCACCAACTATACAATTGCTCTGCAATACTCTAAAGAATCCTTGTGCAGTACTTACAGCTAATATGGACTGCCTATTCATCTCTTGATTGCTGTTCCCAGGAGCACTGACTACTGAACCAAACAAGGAAAAATCCTTCACAACTTCAATCTCTTCTCCAGTTATTTTGATGTTACCTACTGGTCCAGTTGTGATGATTCTGGGTTCTCTTAAAATTGAGTTCTAATCCATACTGTAGGCTACAATCCTTGATCTTCTTCCACAACTGCTTTGACCTTCCTCACTTTCAGCAAGCAAAGGCGTGTCATCCGCACATCTCAGGTTGTATTAGCCTTTTTGAAATACTAATGGTATCTTCCTCTTCATATAATCCAAATTCTCTGATGATTTTCTCAGCACACAGATTGAACAAGATGGTGTGAGAGTATGAACCTCTGCCCACCTTCCTTCATTTTAAACTGTGCAATATTCTCTTGTTGTTCACACAAAAGCCTCCTGAACTAGGTACACATTGTGGCTGAGCTCAATGAAGTGGGTTGGAATTTCCATTCTTCTCAAGGTTATCCACAGTCTTTTATGGTCCACACAGTCAAACACATAGTCAATGAAACACAAGTAACTATTACATTGATGTCAAAATGTTTTAAGTGATAGGGGGGAAAGCCACTGTTCTTTAAAAACAAATGTTTCCTGAATCCCCATAAAGTATCCTTTTTTTTTTTTCTTTCTTAGGTGCCATTTTTTTTTCAGAATCAGCACAAATTCTAAGAGGGGAAAGCTATCAAAATTTTTAAATAATACTTTTAAAATGAAATCAAAGGTTACTCATAATGACCAAATGTTTTAATCTTCTTAGGTATCTAGCAGTGCTCACTCGACACCTGGTCCATTTCTGACCCACTGAAAATCAGTTATTCTGTACCAGGTTCGCTATGTGTATGGAAGAACATGTGAGAAATGAAAATAAAGAGAAAGAGAAGATATCAAGGTAATTAGCAAAATATAAATAGTTGTTGGATTATTCATTAGTTTATTCTATCTTCTTTTCAGAAGGTAATTGGAAACTGATTGCATTCACAGCATTACTAGAGATGCAGCAGATGGCTTTAAAATATTCTCAATTTAACTTGAGTTTAGTGTGTGCTCTGCAAAAAAAAAAAAGTCATAAGATCTTACTTCAAACACTTAGTCTTGTTTTCACTGTTGAAATCCAAAGAATATGAATTTAATTACATGAAAAATCTACTTTTCTCAGATCTCCTGAACATTGTATTGCAAGCATTTCAAACAAATTTTTTAGAATCAGATGACCATATGTGTAGCACTTCCTGCCATAATGCACAAATCTTTGAATATATTAATAGAATGCAATTAAATACTAAATGAAAAAAATCTTAATTTCATGATGAAAGATGGGAATAAAATTGTAGTTTTAAAAAGCCTTAGTCTGGGATTGAGGAAACCAATTGTCCAAACATGACACTGAGAAAAAGAAAATTACTCTTCATCTTTTTCCTAAATATGGCTGGAAGAATACTTCCAATATGCTAACTTTGAAAAATAATGTAATTGGGTATTGTAATACTCCTGAAAATTTGCAAGTTCTCTTACACTATAATCTACATTGTCAAAACAGCATGACATTCCCACCTCCTAAGTGGTTCCAGACCGGGACTCACATGGGGACCCACAAAAAAAGATGAGCCTTGTCCTGAGGTTTCATAGATCTCAAGTCTTTCTGACCACGGCTAGGTTAGCCCCCCCAAAGCATGGAAACCATCTGGCCAGTTTCCTCACTTATACAAAGGAAGAAGGACAGATTGGGACTAGTGAATTCTAGGGAGTTTATCACAGTCGGACTCTATGATGGAACCAAGTCTGGGTGTGCCTGACGCTCTGAGACACTACAGATAAAATTGATGTATGTTCCATTGATTAACAACGGAGTGATTCAAGTAAGGTGCTAACATGCTTTAAACCTTAGTTTCTACTAAATTATATTTAAACATAATAATTTGCAAATTAGCTCATAACTTAAATATGTCTACTACTTTTTAGTGCTTTAATGATAGTTTTTCCATTTCCTAGAGTTGTTACAAAAGTAGATTTTAAATTATCTTACATATATATGTAATAGTGAGAGAAAATAGACATGCACATAGGAATACAATCAACTTATATAGACAAAGCACATGCATATATTCACATATATACTGTGTATACATACACATATGTGAATATACTATGATATCTACTCATATATATTGTGCTCTATCTATCTCTGTTGCAGTTCCAGTCATGTTGACCTTTTGTCCATTCTCCCAACTTGCTAATGGTATCAACCTCAAGTTATTTACACTTGTTACATCTTCTGGAAACATTCTTTACAAATCATTGTCTGCCTGTTCATTTTGACCTCACTCCAACACTCATATGCTCGTGTCCTATACATCTTCATGCTTTTGTCTATCATATCCTCTACTATTATTTCTTATCTTTATTGTTTTTAGAGTGCTTGTTGTCAGATTAGATCATCCTATTTGTAAATTTGCTTATAACTTCTATTTTTTTCCTGGATAATATTAAATAATTTTCATTTACTTCAGGATGAAGATCAATTTGTAACAAGTAATAACATTTTAACTATTATTGCTAATGAATTTAACATCATAATGTTGGCAATAGAAAAGACAACTAAGTAGCTAAAGCTAAAAGGAGTCAATTTCTTCACAGTTTAAGTTGTGAATACAATCTGTTGTTCTATCTTTGACCGAAAATCAAGCAGCTATGTCTTGCAATGTGGTCCTTATTAGTTTCCTTGGAGCCAATTCAACTCATGGTGATGCCATGGACAACCCCACAGATCATTGCCCCATCCTTTGCCGTGGATGAACTATTGTAAGGCATAGGGCTTTCGCTGTCTGACACTACAAAATAGATTTCCAGGACCTGCTCCCAATTCTGTCTTGCCTGGAAGTTCTGCTGAACTCCACTCAGCATCAGAGCAGCACACAAGTCTTCACTGGTAGAAAAGTGGTGACAGTGCCTGAAGTGCCACCATGATGAATGGAGCCCAGGTCTCCTGCATGGCAAGCAAACATTCTACCACTGAACCAACAATCACCTCTGTGCCTAGTCTAGTGTTTCATGTGTACAGCTCTATATTTACATGTACACAATTGCTTTTCTTAAAGCTTATTTGAAATTTGACGTACTATGCAATGTACTATTAGCCCGGGTTCCTTTTATTCCTCAAACATGAACTGCTTCAAAGGTCACAGGCTATGTTCTCTTTTGATTTCAACCAGAGTAGTTTATTTGCATGACTGATATAAAATTTAATTATTCACTGTATTATGTGGCAATACTGTTCAAGTACTATGATAATTAGTTTGTGAAAAAGATGTCTAATTCTGTATGCATGTGTGTTGACTTTAGAAGGGTAGATTATGCTATTCATTTTCAATTCACACTGAAAATGCTTTATAAAATCTGAGAGAAAACAAGTATTATGCAGGAAAATGATCGTCAATCTCAGTAATAAATCCTCATCTGGTCAATAACTACTATATCCCTCCCCTTAGCCATAAACACAAGCCCAAAATGTGTAAATCCACACACTGTCTATTTTTCATTGTCAACAACTCCTACTCATCAGGCTGAAAACAGAAACATAAGCAGTTCCAGCATGTGATTTTCCATCTTCAAGAATGAAGGATCATAACAAAAGAAACACAATGGAGTATATTGTTTTTATCTCAAATATAAAATTAAAGATCATCTGAAAATTTAAGTTTTATTGCATATTGAAAATAAATAAAATCCAAATAATAAATTACAGAATTACACAATGGATGGAGAGGAGAAATAACCTTTAGTTACTTCTTTTATTTTGGTAGCCTAATTTGACATTAAGATGAATGTAAGTTTTTACTGGATTTTCTCTACTGACTGGAAAATATATAGTGATTTTCCAGTAGTTCTTTCAGGCAAACAATTATTTGGAAGGAATATCTTTTGATGTGGGCTCTGAAAGAAATTTAACAACTTTAGGAGTTCAGGATGCATTTGTGAGGTATCCTCAATTGTACAGCGAAAGCGAGACATTGCTATACAATATATTTTTTTCATTCTTAATGTCAGACTTCTCAAGATAAATATAAAAACAGAGATTACAGGAAAAGGGGATAGAGTACATATACAGAAGAAACATAGTCTGATACCATTAGCATAATCCTCATGCAACTATTGTGTTATATTTGCTTATATGGCACAAGAAAACTCAAAAGGATGATTCTTATTCAATCTAAAGTATTAATAGAAACAACATTTAAAAGGACAATTGTAAGTCAGAATATCCTTTGATTTACTATGCCAGGAACAGCATAATCATGCGGTCTGTGATAGAATTATATCTATCCACTTTTAAGGAAATTAGGTTAATAAAATGCAAACATATAATTTATACATCAACTACAAATGTTAGTGATGAAGAAATTCAAGAATTTTCCTAATGGCTTCACTCAAAAATATATCAATTATGTCATCAAGATACACTGATAATTATTGGTTATTGGAACACAAATTTTGGAAACCAAGAGAAAAGAACAGTATTTGTAAAATATAGATTTGGTGATAGAAAATAAACTGGAGATCATATGACCGAATTTTGAAAACTCAATGATTTTTTCCACAATAAATAACTTTTTATAACATCACAAAATGTGACTATACACATGGACTTCTCTAGAGAGAATACACAGAAATCAAATTTACTATACCTATGGAAAGAGATGATAGATAAGCTCATTATCAGCATCTAAAATGAGGCCAGGTGCTGATTATGAAACAGACCATCAATTGCTGATATGTAAGTTCTGGATAAGCAGAACAAAATTAAGACAAGTCCACAAGAGCCAAAATGTGAACTTAAGTCTCTTGAATCTGAATTTCCAGAATATCTTAAGAACAGTTTTGATTCATTGAACACTCCTAACAAAAGATCTGATAATCCGTTGGAAGACATCAAGAACATAAATCATGAAGACAAGAAAAGGTCATTAAAAAGACGGGAAAGAAAGAACAGATCAGAGTGCAGGTCAGAACAGACTCCAACTCTTGCTCTTTCTCACAGGACAGCTACAGCAATTGCAAGAACTGATGAGGTCAAAGTGCTGAATAGAAATTTCAAAGGGTGTCTCAAGAAGACAAAGCCAAAATAATAATAATATGTAGCAATACATAGAAGTAGAAAACCAAAAAGAAGAACATGCTCAGTATATCTTAAACTGAAAGAACTCAAGGAAAAAAAATGCAAATCTCAGGTTGTAATACTGGAAGATTTTATGGGCAGAATATTGACTAATGCAGGGAGCATTCAAGGAAGATAGATGAGAGAGTCACTGTACCCCAAAGAACTAACCAACCTTCAAATCATCTAGGAGATAGCATATAAGCCAGAACCATGGTGCTGAAGGAAGTTAGATTGAAGTTCAAGCTGCCCCAAAACAAGACTCCAAGAATTGATGGAATAGCCGTAGAAATATTTCAGAAAGCTGATGAAGCACCAGAAGATATATGCAAGGAGATATGGAAAACAGTGATTTGGTCAACTGACTGAAAAAGACCCATATGCGTGCCACTACCAATGAGATGTGATTCAACAGAAAGCTCAAGTTATAGAACAATATCACTGATATCATATGCCAGTAAAATGTTTTTGAAGGTCATTCAACAATCTTTGCAGCAGTGCATTGACAGTGAGCTGCCAGAGGTATAGGTCAGATTCAGAAGAGGACATGGAACAAGAGTTACTATCAGTGATGTTACATGAATCTTGGCTGAAAGTTGAAAATTCCAGTAAAATATTTACTGTGTTTTATTGACTATAAAAATGCATTCAATTGTGTGGGTCATAACACACTATGAATAGCCTTACAAAGAATGGGAATTCCAGAACACTCACTGTGCTCATTCAGAACTTGTACGTGGATTAAGTGGTCGTTGTGTGAAAAGAGCAAAGGATTGATAGTGATTCAAAGCTGGGAAAGGTGTACATCAGGATTGTATCATTTACAAATACTTATTCAATCTCTATGCTGAGCAAATAATCAGAGAAATTGGTTTCTATGAGAAAGGTCTAGATTCGAGGAAGGCTTATTAACAAGCTGTCACATGCAGGTGACAAAACCTTGCTGGCTGAAAGTAAGGGGTGATTGAAGCACTTGCTGAAGAACATGAAGGATTGTGGGTTTCAATATGTATTACAACTTGATTAAGGAAGACCTGGACCTTCAAAACTGGCCAATAGGTAACCTCATGGTAAACGGAGAAAACTTCGATGCTGTCCAGGAATTTGATCTTGCTTGAATCCACAATCAATACCCATGGTAGCAGCAAACAGCAGTTCTTAACCTTTGGGTCATGACCCCTTTGGGGGTCAAATGACCCTTTCACAGGGGTTGCCTGAAGTACAGTTATGAAGTAGCAATGAAAATAATTTCATGGTTGGGGGGCGGGCACCACAACATGAGGAACTGTATTAAAGGGTTGTGGCAAAGGAAGGTTGAGAACCACTGCTTTAGAATATTGAAGAGAAAGGATGCTACTTTTGAGGATTAAGATGTGCCTGATCCAAGTCATGGTATTTTTCATTGCCTCATATGCATGTGAAAGTCGGTCATTGGATAATGAAGATGGAGGAAAATTCGATGCATATGGATTGTAGTGTTGGAGGCATTTATGGAAAATACCATGGATTGCTGAGAGAACAAACTGACCTTTCTCATGACTAACATGGCCAGCAGGCACCTCAGAGACAAGGGCGGCAAGACTCCGTTTTATGTATTCTGTATGATTGGTCAGAAGAGACATGAAGAAGGACAGCATGCTTGTTTCAGTGTAGGGGATGGACCGACCCCGTGGCTGCACTGGGCTCCAGCACAGGAAAAATGTTCACCATGGTGCAGGACTGGGGACTGTTTCATAGGGTCACCTTGGGTCAAAACTGATTCCTGGCACTGCACTGCAACAATAATCTTCAGAAGTGGCGTTGGTGAGAGTAGATATTTTATTTCCCATTTCCATATATTAGTTTCATCTTAGTTTCATCTAGTACAATCAACTTGTGCTACTTTTTAATTAAAACATAAATTAAATAAAAGCTCCATTATTTGTGTGTTCTGGATGTTTACATCTTGTTTAGTGTACTTCATGATATGTAGATTTTGAGCATTTTGGAAATATCTGAAATCTATTGAAACAACTCCATGGCTAACAGTCATGTGAAATGCCTTCAGAGCCCAGCTGCCCTGCCAGTGCATAAACACTCAGAGGACCAGGGTGTGATCAGCAGTATCATTATATTGCTGCTTAACAGCACATGCTGTTGATACATTAATTGCTTTATTGACTATTTTAAAGGTTTATGACCTCATTTGAATCTCAAGTTGACCTTGTTTTGCACTTTTCTAGTGAATTGCCCCTTTCAACAACCTACATACTGTGAATTGTGCTAATAAATTTGCAAAATGAAAAAAGAGTGCGATGATATGTGACTCATTATTTTTTTAATCAACTAAATCATGGTGAGGAGGATTGATACAGCAAAGAATTGCACCATTGCAAAAACAGGAAAGCTACAGCTTCATGATTAGAATATGCATCCACATATTTTTGGCGGGGGTGGTAATTTTCTTTTAAATAATAATTGCCACATGAACAGACAAGGGAATACACGCCAGACTTGAAGCATCATACAGAGCCGTAAAGCTAATTAGAAGTCTGAAGAAAAGAGCCAATATATCTAAAATGTGCCAGGACACCAAAAATACCTTTAGAAATATATTCTTCTAATATTTTAATTTTGAAAGATATAAATTCAAGTAAGCTGATTTAAAAAGAGGAAAGAATGGAAGTGCACACACCAAAGTCAGACTGGATGATAGTATTCGTAATGGGATCTTTCTAAAGCCTACGTGAAATTTTGTACTTCCCAAGAAGTACAGCTGCTTCGGAAATGAATGAAGGTCAGGGGAATGTGGTTCGGATATCAAGTAGGAATTCTGAAAACAACTGTTTAGCACATAGCCTGGTGTTTATATTATAATTAAACTTGCAGTAAGACTATACTACAACCTAACATTTGGCCCCATTGCCAGTTTCCCCACTCACTTTGCACCTTCAACTATCCGGAGAAGAGCTAACAATGGCACCGAATGGCAAGTGTTCACAGGCTGGTTCTAAATGGAATCCGTATGGAGCTCAGTACAATGTGACATGCGCCACGATAGAAGATTAGACTGGCTTTTGGAATATTGATGACATTTTCCCTGTTGGAGAACAGTTCTCTATACATCCACCAAAGTGTTTATAATGTGTTTAAAACAAACAAAACATATTTCTTATAAAAACTCATAATAAATACCCTAAAAATCCTTTAAATAAAAGAATAAAGACAAAATTGCTGAGAAACAATTTCTTCCCTATATATAATAGAGACAATTATCTAATGACAATTTCTCTTTAAGAATGAGGGCACTGCTCACCCACTTTTTTGCATGACTGATTTGTTGACAGCTTCAGCACTAGGAGGGGGTACAGTGTTAATGAGGGAGCCCTGGTGGCTATGTGGTCAAGCCTTCGGAAAGGTTGGCAGGTGAAACCTACCACTCTTTCTGTGGGAGAAATAAGTGCCAGTTGCCTCCATAAATATTCCAGCCTGGAAACCCTATGGACTATATTTACTCTCTGCTATAAGGTTCTTCTGAGTGAACTGATTCAAAAGCAATTGGTTCCGTTTTTGTGTCTGCTTATCAGTAACGTTATTACTGAATGTGACTGCCACCAAGACTACGAAGAGCTATTAATATAAAATAATTGGTGTTTGAAGAGAGTGTCACCATATGACAGTAATTCTCTTGTTCAACAACTTTAACTGCATCACAATATCAATCCTGCCCAGCAGTGACACTTGTAGGAGGATAAATGAAAGGTGAGCAATAGACAGTGTGTTTCTTTGTTTTGAATAGGATCAAAGATCCATAGTACCTTCACAACCACAGTGAGCACATTTTGGTATAAAGTACCCATGAAGTTATTAACTAATTTGCATTTCAGTTGAAATAGTGGGGCTCAAATGAAATATGGAATAATTTAAAAGTCTTAATTAGATTATGGATCTCACTTGTTGAATTAAGCAGGGAAATTTTATATTTGGCCCACAGAACTTACAAATGGCATCCTGAAATCAGACAGACTCCTAAAACTATTAGGCAGAAACAAGTTCTTAATATAGATATTGCAGTCATCAAAGAGACTACAATTTAATTCCATCTTTCCAATAGTTTTCCTGTGATCTTACAAATATAATTATTTGAGAAACAGACTAAAATTTATTCCTCCACTAATTTTATCAAATAATGACGACTACATCCTGATTGTAGAAATAGCACTTTATGAAATTACAACATTCTCCTAAGCCTTTTTTCACTCACCCTTTTTACCAGAAAGACTTTCATCTCCACTGCAGCTCTAAATCACTTTATTCATGAATAATGAACTAACAATCCTGTGTACTTGTGAATTATCTTAGATATCTAAATTATTGTTAAAATTTACATTCTCACTTCATGTGACAGAGTGTCTAATTGACTATGCACTTGGAATAGCAGCCACTTCCTCAGACTCACACAGAATATTAAAAGAACAGAGAAAGGCGTTAGCACAATGGGGAGATAAAACATTTGAACAAGAAGGGCTACTTCTTCAGACCAGCCACATTTTTACCTGCATCATAGAAAAATTCAAAATTACTATTCTGCCAGATGCCTAGACCATTTTCTTAGAAGAAACAAAATACTGTAATAGCATATTTCAAAGCCTGATGAAAATAACGTTTTCAAGCCACAGGAATCACTAATATTTTTTTTGTAGCTGAAAAGGATGTTTGTTATTTTGCGCAGAAAAGAGGGTGTTTTGTTTGTTTGTTCACTTTTGTTATTTTTTTCCTGTAATTACACACAAAAACTCTTAAGTCCTTATCAAACTTTGAAGGAAATTGAGTGAATGAGCCCATTACTATAAATGCTAACTTCAATGGGTAGGAGGCTTGAATAAAGTTCACATATATTCTTATATCTTGAGGTGATATAATAGGATAAAATGCCACAGTCAAGAAGCATTTTAAATTATCCTTAATTGCAAACTGGAAGCACTGGTTCTGCCTGCATGGGCGGACACTCTCAATAGCCGCCCAACTTGCTAACTCAATCCATCAACTTTCCTCCTCTCTCAGAAGAACACACCCCTTATGACATTCTTCATCATGGGTAAGGACAAGTCAAAATCAATACCAAAAATAAATCTATGGAAGCAAACCTGACAGCAGTTTCTCACATATAGTCAAAGGAAAATCACATGTCAGGAAAAAGCACGTGTCTTTCCACTCTATTTCTAAAAGAAACCCACTAAGGTGTGTGTTTACTTATTATTATTGCAATAATTTATTGAATAACCGCTACAACACCCAACTTCCATCATACTCATTGTCTTACTGATTTTTGTCAACACTGAATTAACTATAGAAAATAGGGCCTGGCTTTGACATTCACACACACTTGGTTTGCTTGTTGCTTAATGTTAATCTTCCTCTCCAAGAGACTGAGCTGAATAGTTTTCAATATTAGTATTCTGTTTTAGTGTGTCCCTGCTCTAGTTTGCCAGATATAAATCTCACCTGGACCAACGTTCATCATATATCTTCTTATTCTTTTTGTGTATATGAGGCAGTGCCCTGAATATGTCCACGGTCAATAAATTATCTCTATATATGATGGAATCAAGTTGGAGTCCCAAGTCATCAGTAGGTACAAACTCAATTTTGTAAGACCAATCCATTAGTGTCTTAAAAACTATACAATAGAGATGATGAGGTACAATGTTTTCCTCCTAGAGCATGGGCCAAGGCAAGGGTTATGATCTGTATGAATTCTATGATCACATATGCCAAAATCAAGGGTCTAATGTAAATATTGTCTTACTAAAATTGTCTCCTATACAGGCTTGAAAAATCACATACCCTAAATGAAAATATAATGAAAGATTTCAGAACAAAATTATCTAGGGACCCAGTGGTTTTGAAGTATAAACTCTGTTTACTTTTCCGTAATAAAGTTAACACCCCTTATTACTTCTACTTTCTTCTATTTTAATTTATTCATTGTAATTTCACTTGCCTAACTCTTCTTCACTTTCATTAACATTTTCACCTGAACACAGGCCAAGCAATAGTTTTGAATCCACATTGAGAATACGTTTAACATGAAAATTGACAAACAAAAACAAAAACTCTAACAAAAAAGCCAATTAAAGTCTTTATTTCTGAAACAAAATATAGCGTGACTTCCAAAAAGATATAAAATGTTTTCCTTAGAGAAAAACAAAAATGTTTCATAAAAAGATAATAATATCATTAGTATTAATATAAATGGAAAAGAACAAATTAAGTTTACATATGAAAAATAGTTAAGATGTGCCCCTTGATTATTAAAATAAATATGCCTTCAGGTAATGATAGGTGATTGTACTAAAATGTGATTTTCATTTAATATAGTGATCTTGCAAATTGATACAAGTTTGGGAGTCTACATTTGATTGAATAAGTTTGGTTTTTGTCTAATATTTCAATGAAAATTGGGTGTGATAAAACCTGGATTTTGTTGCTGTTGTGGAGAAATATAGGAGCCTGGTTACTACTGGTTTCTATATCTTTTATGGTTCATGGCTCATCAGTAAGTGGAATATTACCTGCAAATGAAAGAGCAAAGGGGAAAGAAGTACTGCCATCTTCAGTGAAATACATCAGTCATCACTAACAATACTTGCCCTAACCAAATCTTTTCTAGGCACCTAATGAGCTTGCATGCTATAATAGGCATGGGTAATATGATGGCCGCCTCTCCCTCAAGATACAGGGAAGGGCATTGACTTGCTATTCATCCAACTGTCTCCTACCGTGGAGGCATCAATTCTAAAGGATACTCTGCTTTTTGGTGTCCCCAGGTGAAGTGCCTTCTAAAACCACAGATCTCTTTTCTTGTCTTTCTCTTGTGAAAACAATTCACGTAATCTCAATGGATTTATACCATTGTATTCCTGAAAGTAAATGAACTCTTCTCAGACCCCATATATATTTTGATTTCACAGCCACGTGATAATCTTAGGTGCCGTGAGGTGAAGGTATGGAAATGATGTGGTTCGGTGCTAGGGGGTAGGATCCGACTTATCGCGACCCTGTGCCCAACAGAAGGCCATGCCGCTCGGTGCAGGGCCCTCCTGTGCGTGTCCCCATGCCGGGCCCCTTGCTGCTGTAACAGGAGCGATGCGATCCAGCCCCTGATGATGGTGTGTGTGTGTGGGGGGGGGGGGGGGGGGTTCTCCGTCTACTTTACCAAACTCGATGTCCAGAAATATCTGCTAGTTAACTATTTATTCTAAACATAAAGTTTGAATTTGACAGTCACATAAACAAAATGAATTTATGAAATCCATGGTTAAAAAGCAATAACAAGGGCTGAGACCCGGTGGCATCAGTGGTTGTGTGCGGGACTGTGGCCCACAAATTGTCAGTTCAAATCCAGCAGCAACCCTCCAGGAGCAAGGCTGGGCTTCTTACTTCAACCAAGGCAGTGATGCCGCCCCCCCCCCCCAAGAAAAACAAAAACAAAACAAATAAAAAGCAATGTCAAAAGAGCAGAAAATCTGATAAACTTGTTCACTAATGATCCTTTAGGAATAAAATGCTTTTATTTTCAAGACATGGTATCTTTATTTCAATCCATTAGTTATCTTCAAGAGCGCATAAAATAGAGTTATAAAGTAAAAATGTATGGAGACCAAATGCCTTAATGCTTAAAAAAATGCCCAAAAGACTTAATGAAATGTAAAATAATAGCAAAGGGAAAGCATGCTGATCTTAATGATATGAGACATTCATTTTAGTTTAAATTTCCTTATTAAGATATATATTCTTCTCAATAAATATTTTGGAAGGGATCAAGAATTGTTTACCATGTATATAAAATAAATTTCTCTTAATTCTGACTCTAATCATCATTTAATACATAGTATTTTCCATTTGAAGAAAATAAAACATACTTTAGTATGTTACATATTACCTGGAAGTCATGAGTTAGGTATACATTAAGAAATATAATCAGTACACTATCAATGTAAAAACAATGAACCAAGAAAATGCTTTGCATTTTCCTCTGTAAATGGACCTGATGTCTACTTTCTTTTCCAGGACAAAGAATTATGGCAAGATTAGTACTCTGAATTTTCTTAAATATATCTTTGTTCTTGGTTTCTCTAGCTTAAAGTATTTCCTTTAGAGAAATAGTTAAGCAAGAGTAATCCCTCACAACTTTTGTTCAGCTTAATCTAAAGCATGGATATGAATTTTGACTCCAAAGTTTAAAAAGTGATCACTTACCAACCATGATAACATAAACAATTGTTAAGATAAACTGTCCTGTTTAATTGAAGCAGCTAATTTCACTTGGGTAGATGAGGGCTGGGGACAGGTTGATATGGGGAATGAATTCATAAAACTGGTCACTAGTATAACTAGAAAAATGTTCTCAAAATTATATTTACCGTCTTACTGCCATTTTCCTCCCTCATACTTTGGCTAGAAATGCAGGAGAGATACCAGAATGTGGGGAAAAGCAGAAGGAAGGTATCATGGGTAAATATGTTGTGAGGTAACCTGCTAAGGGCCTCGGTTTAGAAAATCATTATATATATATATATATATATATAAAAGTACATATATATACACATACATATAATCACAAGGCTGGCAGATTTGGAACTGGTAGTCAATACTTTAATAATTGACAATTAAATTGAATTGAAGAAATGAAGGTGTGATAACTGACAAATATACACCTAAACTTAAGACTATATAAAAAAATTTTCAAATGATCTCAGTAATGGTCCAATTGTCTAAGAAATGTGAAATCTTCTAATCTTCCTGTTCTAGCCAATCCTTGTAGAAGCTGGAGACAAATAGGGTCTGCCAATATTTTCTTTATGGAATTGGAAATTATGGAATCATTGCATAGTTCAAATAACTAACAACTCAATCAAAAGTTAGGTCATTTGAAAACACTCAGAAGGGCCTCACAAGACAGGCAAGGGAGACTCGTTCCCCAAGGTCCCAATGATAAAAGCCTCTGGAGAGGGTCTTCTCTGCATTTCCAGAGCTACCTTGAGTAGGAATTGACCACAAAGGAAAAACAACAGCAATAACAGATACCCCTCTAGTTTGGGTTAGAAACAAAGCAAGCACCTGCTGTGTCTTCATAGAGGAAATTTAACATAGGGAAATGTTAATCAGTTGTTGGAAGACTAAAAGGAAAACCAAAAAAAAAAAAAAAAAGAGGAAGAAGAAGAAAAGTGAAAATGAAATGAAAATGGAAAGGAGAGAGAAGGAAATTGAAAGAAATGATGATAAGAGGATAAAGAAGAAAAGAATAAAAGGAAAGAGGACAGGAAAGGAGCACAAACCAACATAACAGGGAAACCCCCAAAGTAGGGGTGGTGGTGGTGGGACAATGGTTGGTATATAGCTAGAGAGAACAGTTCACATCCAGAAAGCTGAGGCCACAGAGGTTTACCATGACTAGAAACCAGCAATCCAGCAGAGGGCACCCAAGGTGGGTACTGAAACTTGTGAAGAAGGTACCTGGACAGCCTCCTGGCCCCATGAGAGTGCAACAAGGGATGCAAGGGACTCAGAACTGTAGCCATGGGCTAGAGTTGCCCTCTGCTTTGATGTCACTTGTACAGTCCCTTCTAGTTCCTTCTACTGGCAGCACCTTACTGACAAACTAGATGGCAAACAGGGGAGTCTTTTCTCAGACTCCATGTACCAGTGCCACAAAGCTGGTGCGTTTGGAATGGCAAGGCAACAGCTTAATAACCGTCACTGAAATTTAATTAAGCAAATATGTCATAACTGACAAAATGCCTTCATTTAACATAATTCTATTCTGTCAAGGAACGTGAGCAGAAGTGCTGACTTCAGCTATAGCAGTGATGTCCAGAGGCTAGGGGCAGGTGGTGGAACAATTCTGAGATTTGAGAGAAGATAAAAATGTTCAAAGAACCATTTTGCCACCCTGTCTCTTTTTTGAGTCATTTTTGAAAGGAATCACTTCCTCGATGATCCCATGACATCATCTTCCACAGTGCAATGATGTTACACCTTACTATATCCTGTACATAAATAGAAGTGAAAACCCACCTAATATCTGTCTGTATATGCTCTGTTCCAGGTATCATGGGTTAGTTACTTCATAATTCATCTTTTAAAACTAATAATGAATTTCTAAAACCTTTTAAATGGGCTTAAGTTTTGTAATCCATTTATTGAACATGCCTGCAATGAAAAATTAATTATTAAACAAGAGCCTTGGGAAGACATCCTCAGGCTTGTCACCGAGCATGAGATTGATAACATGTCAGCTTCCAGACCATGGAGGGCGCTGACAACTCTCAAATTTAAACCTGGAAGGGTAATGCTAAGCATGTCATGGCATAAGTCACATTTTAAATTTATTTTTTATTAAATGTTAGAAAGGGTAAATTCATCCATGCCTCTCAAACTCTGCCTGATTAAATGAGCTGGCATTCTTTCAAATGTAAAGCACAGTTACGGCTTCTCAAGGGCATCGGAAACGCTGAAGCATAAGACAATGGTAAATACGAAAGGCAAAAGAGGTGGACAGTGATATATTCACCAGCACCACGGGCGAAGTGAGGTTGTTGAAAATGCTGAAGCTAACAAAACAAGGGCAGCGTGCTCCCCAAATGGCAAACGCACCTGCAGACAGAAGCTCTGCTTGAGTGCTGGTGCAGAAAAGTGTCCACGAGTGAGTGTGCGTGGTGGGGCGGGGGGAGTTTGAGCAAAAACAAACCCCAAAGCCCCGGAAAGGAGCAGCTGTAACCAATTTTCACATTCTAAATGCTGGGGTTGGACGACATGGCTAAGAAGTCAGGGGTTGTTCAATATTTGTGTCAGTCTACCCTTTAATTTTGTAAAGTTAACATGTTTTTGGGGTGTGTTTTTGTGTGTGTGTGACTGTGAGGAAGAAAAGAACATCTGTTATATTGTGTGTGGCTGCAGTCAACACTGCAGCTTCTTGAACGCTTCTTCCCAGGCAGAGCTCAATCTCATCCTAGAAAGTGAATGGAACAGAGGTTCTATCAACCAGTTTCCACCAAGTCAGGGAAAACAAGTGTTCCCTACCTCTGCCATCCAAAAATATTCTGATCTATGGAGTCCAAAGTACGAAACCCTGAATGAACATAACTATGGTTTGCTTCCACACAACTGGGCCACAGGATTTGAAAAATGATACAGAACATCATCAGCATTCTTTTTTTAATCCTTACCTTTTTCTCGCAACTACTAGCGAGTGGCTGTGTTCACTCTACCAAATGCTAAGGGACCTGGTGACATGTGTGTGATAGCTTCTAGTTCCTCCCACATTCCCTGCTATCCGCCAAGGGAAAGGAGGAGGTTAGCTTCAATTGGAAACTTCATAGAGTGCTGATGAGATATCAGGCACTTCAGATACACTGGTGAGTGTTCAAATATCCCTGGCCTTTGGGAGCTTACATTTTAAAGAAGAACATCAAATAACACAGGGGAGACTCAATAAGAAGAAGATGAGCTGAGACTTGAGAACATTCATGCCAAGAGAAAAAAGAAGACACCAAAAAAGGTCCATGAGACCCAGAGAGTCTCTTGCTGAGACGGAGGGAGTCCAATTTTAAAAACTGTGGAGAAGATAGGCCTCCTTGAACATTTGACACTGGAGCGAAGATTTGAAGATTTTTTCATTGGCAATGATCATGGAAGAAGGGATTTTCTTAGGGTAAAAATGACATTGAGCTATAATTTATCTTATGGTTATCCTCAAAGTCTAGTACAAAAATAGCACGTGGCAAACATACAACACATATTTACTACATACATGTATGAAGCCTTTATAGCTTTATTAATATAGGGAGGGCACTTATTCAAGTGTGACTTGTTTCCTTTAGCTGAAAGGAAATGCATCCGCAAAAGATTCTTGATATATAAGACCAAGAAGCTAAACCAAGGGCATATTCTTGAATTTGAAGGTAAAGGCATTTCCAAAGAGGGATAGTTTTAGAACTTTACTTAAGTTTACCAAGTGCATGTTTAACAAGAGCCAGAGTGCGATGAGAGAAGGGGAGAGTGGAGGTGTGATGAGTACTGTGCTTCAGAGTTCGCTGAGTTGAGTTACATGACAGGGAAGAGGCTGGATATATGGGGTGTGGACTGTTAAGTGTTCCTAGCACAAAATAATACATACTGAATTTAGGAGTATGATATGGGTTCTTGAAGCAATATGTCATATCTGAAAAGATTTATACATTCATGCATTAAGAATTTTATTTACCTCTCCATATGAAGTTGGTTGTCAATTTTTCTAGTTCTCTGAAGAAGGTTGTTGGTATTTGGATCGGGATAGCATTGACAACCAACTTCATATGGAGAGGGAAAAAGCCCAGAATTAGCAGGGATCTCCTCAAGGATAAGAACACAGTCGGAGGGTTGGCTTTACCTGACTTTCACACTTACTACAAAGCCACAATGGTCAAAACAGCATGGTACTGGCATAATGACAGGTATATAGATCAATGGAAAAGAATAGAAAACCCAGAAATAAAACCACTAGCATATAGACAACTGATTTTTGACAAAGGCCCCAAAAACATCAAGTGGGAGGGTGATGCTCTATTTAACAAATGGTGTTGGAGACTATGGAAATCTACATATAGGAAAATAAAACAGGATCTCTACCTCACCCCAGGCACAAGAACAAACTCGAGGTGGATCATGGACCTGGAAGTAAAACCACAAATTATCAGGACCATTAGCAAGAGAGTCGGGGAAAATCTAAGAACCTTGACCCAGGGAATACAAAGGCTAACTACAACAGGACAGGGTGCACATTCAGGGGAACCTGAAATTGACAAATGGGACTTACTTAGAATAAAACACATGTGTACATCAAAGGACTTTACCAAGAGGGTAGCCAGGCAACCCACAGACTGGGAGAGGATTTTTAGCAACAGTGCAACAGACAAAGGGCTTATAACAAAAATCTACAATACCATCATCTCAAGCAAGAAGATGAAAACAGATAA